>CM077266.1:1680000-1865000 GCA_039654775.1 Spinibarbus caldwelli | reverse complement strand
ATCCCAGACAACAACATAATTAGGCAAATGTGGTCTAACTAAACCTCTTTCTTGTTCTGGAATCAGGTCTCTGTAAAGTTGGGTATTATAGGGCCCAATGTGTGGAATATGTGTGCTCACACCATTCTCTGAAATGGCAGCACACATTGTAATATTAGCCCCACGTTGGCCTGGTGTGTCAGTTGTGGCTCGGTGTCCAATGAGATTGTGACCATGTCTCCAGCCTTTGGACAGATTGAACCCAGCCTCGCTCACAAAAACAAGAATGTGGGTTGTTTCATGTCCTTCTAACTCCATGATTCTCTACGAAGAAACACAGAAACAAAATAAAGTTAATTTTTGTTAATGTTTTCTCTTCTTATGGGTTTCTAAAACTTCAAGTAATACAGGCATCTTCGAAGTACAGTAAAACTCACTAAGTGCACAGCAATAGTTTACCTGGACATACTGGTACCTCTTTCAGTATTCCTCTCAAATGGCACCTTGTAGAGTTGTTTCATAGTCATTTGATGTCTTTTCAAAACTCTGTCTATGGTGGAAATTCTGACAGAATTTATATTTGTGAAGACATTATGGTCATTTATGATTGCACTTTGGATCTCTCTTAGCCTGATGGAATTGTTGGCTATGACCATGCTGCAAATTTCTTGTTCTTGCTGATGGTTAAATACTGCCGCTCTGCCAGCAGCGCGAGGTTGTTTTGCGGTTCTATAGAATCTACAAATAGACTTGCATTTACCTTTACAATATTGTTGTTTATAAAAATGTTTTACATACTGTAAAACAAAAAAATAAATACATATTTACCTGTTTTCCCTACGAAAGGTTTGCAGAATTGATGACGCTGTGGACCTGTTTACATTAGGCTGTACTCTTCGACCAGCCTCTTCCATTGTAAAACCATGATTTATGACATGATCCACAAGTGTGGCTCTGATTTCATCAGACTCTGACTCTTCTCTTTCCACCTCTTGCTCTATTATGTCTTCCTCTAACACCACCACCACGTATTCTTACACGTCTTCCAATTGCTCTTCCACGAGTATGTTGCTGCAGTTCAGGATTGTGGAAGTCCTCCATTCTCAAAAAATGGTAGTGATTGTGCTGTGGGCAATCTACATATATATGCTCCCAAACTTGATTGGTGAAATGGTTGAATGGTTGATTGGTTGATTCAAATTGTATAGCAATTAGAGGTTATTTGCCAATGTAGCAGACATTACAAACAATGTCAATGTCAGATATTCATGGAATATGCATGCGTGTATACCAATTTTCCATAATTGAATGGATTGTTTTGAATGTGATGGCTTACACGATGAAAAATGAGTGAGAAGTTGTGAAGAGTTTGACAGTTTAAGTGAGAATCGACTCATCAGTTTTGATCAACAAGCCATATGCAATTAGTTGTTGTGCAGACTGCAGACAATTGTACTTACTGTTTGCACACGTGCCAAAGCATTTGCAATTTGCTCAAATCAATAAGAAATTCCAATCTGATGTGAACAAGAAGCTAATTGTTCAGAGATCTGAACTTTTTGTTTCGAAAAATAAAATTTTCATTCGAGAATTGAGCCAAAGCAATTGAGAAAAACTGTAACTATGCATAGAAACCTGTCTGTTTACTTAAGTAACAGATATGAGTGTCATGTCATAACATATTTTTAATACGACTGACTTTATATTTAATGTGAATATTAAAAACATTGTCAGTTAGGCTACTTATAACACTTTCATTGTACAGAAAGAGAGCAAAGAACATTTATCAAAGAACATTTTCACTGTCAGTCTAGAGTTCAAGCACTCTCAAAGCTCCCATTAAAATCACTGAAGCTGTATACACTGTGAAATGAGTATCTTACTTACAGATTCATACACACATCTGCACTTTGTTGTTTCTAACAAGAAAATTCGCCAGAAAGAGGTATTCAGTCAGTGAGCGAGTGAAGAAAACCCAGACATTTTA
This sequence comes from Spinibarbus caldwelli, assembly GCA_039654775.1. Lineage (NCBI taxonomy): Eukaryota > Metazoa > Chordata > Actinopteri > Cypriniformes > Cyprinidae > Spinibarbus > Spinibarbus caldwelli. The sequence continues at coordinate 1,863,034 of CM077266.1, read as the reverse complement.
GCCTATCGTCTGTCGTTCTGTCTATCGTTCTATATATTGTTCTATCGTTCTATCGTTTTATCGCTGTTGTTCTATCTATCTATCTATCTATCTATCTATCTATCTATCTATCTATCTATCTATCTATCTATCCATATTTCTATTGTTCTATGTATAATTCTATCAACAGGATCTCACAAAAGTGAGTACACCCCTCACATTTCAGCAGCTATTTTATTATAACTTCTCGAGAGACAATACTATAAAAATGAAACTTGGATATATTTTAGAGTAGTCAATGTGCAACAATGTATAGCAGTGTAGATTTACTGTGCTCTGAAAATAACTCAACACACAGCCATTATTGTCAAAATAACTGGCAACAAAAGTGAGTACACCCTAAGTGAACATTTCAAAACTGTGTCCAAAGTGTAAATATTTTGTGTGAGCACCGCTGTTATCTAGCATTGCCTTAATCCTCCTGGGCTTGGAATTCACCAGAGCTGCAGGTTGTTGCTGGGATCCTCTTCCACTCCTCCATAATGACATCACGGAGCTGCTGGATGTTAGACACATGACGCTTCTCCACCTTCAGCTTGAGGATGCCCCACATGTGCTCAACAGGGTTCAGGTCTGGAGACATACTTGGCCACTCCACCTTCACCTTCACCTTCATCAGCAAGGCAGTTGTCATCTTGGCCGTGTGTTTGGGGTCATTATCATGTTGGAAAACCCAGTTTCTGAAGGGAGGGCATCATGTTCTGCTTCAGAATGTCACAGTACATGTTGGAATCCATGTTTCCCTCAGCTCTCCAGTACCAGCAGCACTCATGCAGCCCCAGACCATGATGCTACCACCACCATGCTTGACTGTAGGCAAGACACGATTTTCTTGGTACTCCTCACCAGGCCGTCACCACACATGCTGGACACCATCTGAGCCAAACAAGTTTATCTGAGTCTCATCAGACCACAGGACATGGTTCCAGTAATTCATGCTCTTGGACAGGTTGTCTTCAGAAAACTGTTTGCAGGCTTTCTTGTGAGCCAGCTTCAGAAGAGGCTTCCTTATGGGACGACGGCCATGCAAACCGACTTGTTGCAGTGTGTGGCGTATGGTCTGAGCACTGACAAGCTGACCTTTCACTTCTGCAACCTCTAAAGCAATGCTGGCAGCACTCATGCGTGTTTTTTGAAGTCATCTTCTGCACCTGATTCACAGCACGAGGACCTAACTTCTTTGATCGACCCTTGCGAGGCCTGTTCCGAGTGGAACCCGTCTTAGAAAACCTCTGTGTGACACTGACCACTGTACTGTAACTCAGTTTCAGGGTGTTACTGATCTTCTTATAGCCTCGGTCATCTTTGTGGAGAGCAACAATTCTAATTCTCAAATCCTCAGAGAGTTCTTTGCCATGAGGTGCCATGTTGAACATCCAGTGGTCATTATGAGAGAACTGAACCCAAAGCACCAAATTTTAACTGCTCTAATACAAGATACACAAATTTGTATAGTCCTGTCAAGCAGACAAAAACATGAACATGATGAATAGGACATGTGGCTTTGCATGGTTAAATGACGTATAGCTGTTATCACTTAGGGTGTACTCACTTTTGTTGCCAGCTATTTTGACAATAATGGCCGTATGTTATTTTCAGAGGACAGTAAATCTACACTGCTATACATGTTGCACATTGACTACTCTAAAACATATCCAAGTTTCATTTTTATAGTATTGTCCCTTGAGAAGATAAAATAAAATAGTTGCTGAAATGTGAGGGGTGTACTCACTTTTGTGAGATACTGTATCTATCTATCTATCTATCTATCTATCTATCTATCTATCTATCTATCTATCTATCTATCTGTCTATCTGTCTGTCTGTCTGTCTGTCTGTCTGTCTGTCTGTCTGTTGTTCTATCATTCTATCTGTCATGGCCTTACAACCTTCAAACTTCAAAACTTTTTCTGGTTTTGACTCTAGTTGAAATTATTAAATTTGATAAACTTTTGTAAAAGCATATTTCCATAATCTGAAGATATAAATCTGCATTTCATCCTCTGTGTGTGTTTTTGTTCTCCTAGTCGTTTGTGTGGCTGCTATCCTTCTCTCGGAGCTGTGGACATGTTTCAATTCCGAGGTCCATCCAGTGTCGGTGACAGACTGGTGTTTAAAGCGATGGTCAATAATGCCTTTCAGACCAGGTACAGTAGCTACATAACCTGACTGCTACAGATGCACAATCATAAACAAAACAAACTTCTTTTGAAGCATTTAATTGTCAGGACTGTTAAAGACAACATGCATTTCTAATATGCCATAGTTGCACATCGCTCACATTAACACCAGGCAGATTTATTTAGAAATTAAATGAGGTACATTTTGATTTCATATTGACTTTTATACTAATATCTAATAAACTGAGGAATATTTTAAACACATGTTCTCTTATTCTGTGCATCAGTGTGGAGGTTGGTGTTCGGGTGGAGGCGTATAACTGTGAGGAGTGGAATGAGGGGACACCAAGACACATCAACAGTGCCTCCATGATTTATTACATCCCAGGACGTGACAGTGAGAAACAGACGTTTCCTGATGTCACCTACACAACGCTTGTGAGTCATTTACATGTTCAGCAACACTAGAATATTTATTATATGCAACAAATCTGAGCCTCACTTAAAGGCACAAGAATCATTTTATCATTTTATTTGTTCAGGATGGAGAAAGACGGTTTATTGGTGCTATTGTCAGGAAGAGAATTCGCATGGCCAGGTAATTTCTGTGCAGAAAATCAGTAAAAGTGAAAACTTTATCTTTAGATCCCTCATTGTTTAAGAAACATACCAAATTTATCTTCCCAGAAAACACATTCTGTACTCAAGAGATGAGGGACCAATTTCCGTGCCTTGGGACAGAAGTAATCAGGTACCACAAAAAAATATAATAAATGCATTATCATTAAAAAAAATATTCAATGCCTAAATTCAGAATCAAAATTGAATAATTATACTATACAACCCGAATTCTGGAAATGTTGGGACATTTTTTAAATTTGAATAAAATGAAAAGAATTTCAAATCACAAGAGCCAATATTTTATTCACAATAGAACATAACAAATGTTTAAACTGAGAAGTTTTACAATTTTATGCACAAAATGAGCTCATTTCAAGTTTGATGCCTGCTACAGGTCTTAAAATAGTTGGGACGGGGGCATGTTTACCATGGTGTAGCATCTCCTCTTCTTTTCCAAACAGTTTGAAGACATCTGGGCATCGAGGTTATGATTTTCTGGAGTTTTGGTGTTGGAATTTGGTCTCGTTTTTGCCTGATATAGGTTCCCAGCTGCTGAAGAGTTTGTGGTCGTCTTTGATGTATTTTTCGTTTAATGATGCACCAAATGTTCTCTATAGGTGAAAGATCTAGACTGCTGGCAGGCCAATTCAGCACCTGGACTCTTCTACTACGAAGCCATGCTGTTGTAATAGCTGCAGTATGTGGTTTTGCATTGTCCTGCTGAAATAAACAAGGCCTTCCCTGAAATATACGTCATCTGGAGGGGAGCATATGTTGCTCTAAAACCTTTATATACCTTTCAGCAATCATTGCGTCTTCCAAAACATGCAAGCTGCCCATACCGTATGCACTTATGCACCCCCATACCATCAGAGATGCTGGCTTTTGAACTGAATGCTGATAACATGCTGGAAGGTCTCCCTCCTCTTTAGCCCGGAGGACACGGCGTCCGTGATTTCCAACAAGAATGTCAAATTTGGACTCGTCTGACTCGTCTGTTTCAAAGTGAACACTTTTTCACTTTGAAACAGTCCATTTTAAATGAGCCTTGGCCCACAGGACACGATGGCGCTTCTGGACCATGTTCACATATGGCTTCCTTTTTGCATGATAGAGCTTTAGTTGTCATCTGCAGATGGCACGGCGGATTGTGTTTACCGACAGTGGTTTCTGGAAGTATTCCTGGGCCCATTTAGTAATGTCAATGACAGAATCATGGGGATGAGTGATGCAGTGTTGTCTGAGGGCCCAAAGACCACGGGCATCCAACAAAGGCCTTGTCCCTTACACGCAGAGATTTCTCCAGTTTCTCTGAATTTTTTTGAATCTTTTGAATCTTTTGATGATGCTATGCACTGTAGATGATGAAATTTGCAAAGCCTTTGCAATTTGACATTGAGGAATGTTGTTTTTAAAGTATTCCACAATGTTTATACGCACTCTTTCACAGATTGGAGAGCCTCTGCCCATCTTTACTTCTGAGAGACTCTGCCTCTCTAAGACATCCCTTTTATAGCTAATTATGTTATAGACCTGATGTCAATTAACTTAATTAGTTGCTAGATGTTCTCCCAGCTGAAAATTTTCAAAATTTCTTGCTTTTTCAGCCCTTTGTTGCCAAGTTTTTTGAGACCTGTAGCAGGCGTCAAATTTGAAATGAGCTCATTTAGTGGATAAAAGTGTAAAATTTCTCTGTTTAAACATTTGTTATGTTCTCTATGTTCTATTGTGAATAAAATATTGGCTCATGTGATTTGAAAGTCTTTTAGTTTTCATTTTATTCAAATTTAAAAAATGTCCCAACATTTCCGGAATTCGGGTTGTAAATGATATTGAAGTGATAAATGTTTCAAACATTATTTCAAACACTAGTGTGCTGAATTCAGTGAGTGGTAGATTTAGACAGTTTTGCACAGAAATGTCAAATTTAGAAGTGTGATCAAATGAAAATAACTGCAGATCATTATTGATATAATTTCCAGTTAGTTAGTCACATTAAATGGATGAAGTTGAGTGCATTGCATTGTGGGATACTGTTTTCCACACAATAGCTTCATCTGAAATCACATACTTCCTTACAATATAGTAGGCAAAAAAAGTATGTGAAAAGCATAGTTTGTCTAAATGCTCAGCGTTCAATAAACAGTAGGCGAGAAGTACACAGATGACCAATTACTTTCAGCGAGATTCCATTTGATGGACACTTTACTATCAATGAGGCCACAGGAGAGGATTTGTGAATGCCAGTGAAGCAACTCAAATGACAGTATTATTATAGGTCACACATACATCCAGATTATGCTCATACTACACACATTCATACCATATATAACAAAATTTTCCTCAGTTACAAAGTAATTACAAAAGAAGTATAAGATTTCGAGTGCATCCAATGTGTTCTAGTTCTTCACATTGCTGCTTGTAGAAAAACAGAAAGCTTCCTTAACAGTATACATACTGCATGCTACATACTGCTACATACCCATTGTTACTGAGCAGGACAAACCTTGTGTGTGTGTAACATCTCTGTCCTCTACAGGTGTATTTGGGGTATAACAACGTTGCAGCTCTCACAGTCTTGGCTGGAAAGCGAGGCTGGGAAGCCAGTAACATCAATGATAAGGTCATCACTTTGTTTATTCTGTATGATGCATCTATATATGTCTAGCATGTGTCTAGCGTGCTGAATTTACTTGTGTTTTGCAGATAGGAGTCTACGTGCACGAGGAGGCAGATAAGCTGTGTTTAAAAGTTGAGATGAAGATCAAAACTACAGCTTTTTATGCTTTCTCGCTGCTCGCTGACCTGCGGTTACGACCACAGTGGGACAAAAACTATTTGTAGGCTAACAAGAGCTTATTACATCCCTTTATCTTAAATTTATTGTGCTATAAGTTTTGCATTTACATCAAATTGTTTCTCACCATCTACATCCTTCCATATGTCCTCCAGGAGCTGTGAAGAAGTTGAGAAAGCAGATGAGGAGGAAACCATTTATCACATTAAATGCACCACAGCCAACGGAAGCAAAAGTCGGGATTTCGTGGTTCTGTTGTCTAAAAGGCAACCCTGCAAAGATGGGTATGATTCCAGTGCTACCATGAGTGATTCTGTTTTGGATAAATCTTTAAAGAAATAGTACACCCAAAAATTTAAATTTGCTAAAACCTTACTCACTCTCAGGCTGTCCAAGATGTAGATGATTTTGTTTTCTTCATCAGAAAAGATTTGGAGAAATTTAGCTTTACATCACTTGCTCACCATTTGATTCCTATGCAGTGAATGGGTGCCGTCAGAATGAGAGTCCAAACAGCTGATAAAAACATTACAGTAATCCACACAACTCCAGTCTATCAAATAACATCTTGTGAAGTGGAAAGCTGCATGTTTGTAAGAAACAAATCCATCAAGTTGTTTTAAATTTAAATTTTGCTTCTGGTATATAATCCATAATAACACCTCCTCCAGTGAAAAGGTCCTCTCACATCAAAATCCACCGACATATCTGTTTAGAACTGTTTTGGACTGTTTTGGCTTGTAAGCGGTGCTTGATCTGTGCATATTTCTCTCCTGAATCAGAAGAGACGATTTTTCACTGGAGAAAGCAATAATAACGTGCAGTTATTCACTTCAAATGTTGTTAATTTATTGACTGGAATGGTGTGGATTACTTGTGGATTATTGTGATGTTTTTTTCAGCTGTTTGGACTCTCATTCTGATGGCACCCATTCACTGCAGAGGAGCAAGTGATGTAATGATAAATTTCTCCAAATCTGTTCTGATGAAGAAACAAATGCATCTACGAATGGCCTGAGGATAAGTACTTTCTCTGCAAATTTTAATTTTTAGATGAACTATTCCTTTAATGTGAATATCAAACTGTATTTTTATCATCACAGAGACCCGTATGTCGTAGCGCTCCGGTCCGTCACCGTGGCAACAGTTCCACCAGATGAGAACTCTATTCGGAGTGAAGTTAAATGTGCAGGATTCCTCGTTCATGAAATAGGCTATTCAGCCTGCAAGGTACCAACTATACCATCTGAAACTGAATAAAAGCATCACTCTCCTGCTCAATCTGATAATTTCTGCCTGCTGTTCTAGGTGTCGTACTACAACCAGGTGACGTCTGGAGTGCTGCCCTATGTGGAGGGAAACTTAGCCGGCTGGTCCAAATCTATGGAAGAGACAGCAATGTCCTGCATTTCATTTCTGGAGCAAGATTTGCTGACCACACAGTTCTGATGTGCACACATTAGGACAACTCTAGGACAGTTTTTTTTTTTTTTTTTTTTTTTAAATAAAAGGTTATGATAACAACTGCCATGATTAAGTGATCATAAAAACGAGTCTTATAGCATTGCATGTTTTTCTGAAGGCCCATTTACACCAAGAATGATAACTATAAAGCTAACTATAATGATATCTATATTAGATATTAAGAATTATAGATATAGTGTTAGAACAGTTAGAACAAGTCTTTGGTCTCAAATGGTCTGAAGGCTGCCAATAAAACCATAAATATCTACGGCACAATATACATCATATGACTAAACCTACATTATCATTTTCACAGTCCACACTCTTCATAGTGTCTTTATAAAGGTCAGTTTTCGCTGGACAAAAATGCTGTCTCAGTGTGGACAAGAGAGTAAAAGAGAGAGAGAAAAAAATGGACTTATATGTTTGTAAAATATGTAGACAGCCTCAGGGACTACAGTTATTTAAACAAAAACTGAGGTCACGGTAATGTCTGTGATGATTAAATAATCATTAAAATTGTCAATTACAGCATTGCATGTAGGTCTTAAGTTTTGCATTTAGAGTAAGCTTAGAACAGAAGAGAAAAGATTTATTTATAAACAATGAAATAATTTAAAAATACAGTTGTCAGATTGTTTTGGATATGTAGCTACATGACGAAAATGACATGCAGTTGTATTTTGATGTCAAATTAAAGTGAAACCAAAAATAACAGATATGTATGCAAAATAATGTTCTTCAGCGAGACGCGTGCAGTTTTATTTTTAACCGCTAGAGGGCCAAAAGTTACATAAAGTAATATGGCCAACACAGAAAACACACTTAAAAACCCTCTTTTATAGAGTATATTTGTACAAAGGTGTCATGTAAATAAATGCTGCTTTTCATGATCAAATTCTCTTCTTATTCTGGAGCATATAAATGAGAACACACACGATTCATAATTAAATCTTTAAATTTCCAAGTCAGGAACCTATGTCATGTTCATAAGTCTCAGGTAACTTCATCACGAGGACCTTTAACAGCAAGTAAATGGTCTCTCAACAGGAACAGTCACTTTTTTTGTGACTAAAAACATTTGAGGCCGACGGGGAATCATTGGTGAGTTCATGACTGCAGAAACCAAATCCAAATTGCAACGATCAGTTAAATAGTCCATTTCTGTATTTCTCCTCAATCCTCTGTGGATCAGAACACCACCACCTTGTCTTTTTTGGCCTGTGCTTTCTTCACAGGCACATGGACGTCCTCGTGGTCAGCGCTGATTCTACTGGACAGCTGGCCGAGGGTGATGGAATTAGCTGCCAAAAAGAAGTTTGAGTTAATTTAGATGTTTCAGTTTTCAACTAAAGAAGAAGATACCAAATTTTCAGTGGATGTGGTCACATTGTTAACTGATCAACTCACTTGAGTTCTGGTGTTCAGGACAATCTTTCTGAAAGTGCTCCACTGAACCACAAACCCGTCAACAACCGCCTACAAGAACAAAACTTCACAACAAATTAAAAGTGATTCCGCGGCTCATCTCTTCATTGTTATCCACCTCTGGACAGTCAGTGAGACTGAGTTTAAATTCTGAGTTTATCTTGCAATTAAGATTTTATTTCTTCAAATTGTGTTTTTGTCTTGTTTTTATATCTAGTTTTTTCCCCTCAGAATTGAAGGGAGATAAAATTCTTTTTAATTTCTTGCTGAAAACAATTCTCACAGTTCAGACTTTTTCCCTCAAAATTGTGAGTTTATATCTCACAACTGCAATTAAGAATATATCTCACAATTTTCTTAGAATTACATATTATTCTTTTTGGCATTTTGTCCCTTTATCCATCCGTTTTCTCATCGCACGTCTTTCTTCAGTGCCATTGCCACTTTTTCTCTCAGATCCCAGTCTGCTTTAAAGGGGTCAAGAACTGAGAAATAAAAATCCTATTGATCTTTTGACACATAAGAGGTCATTGTACTATAAAAACATCTAAGTTTCAGAACTGGAAACATTCTCATTAGTCTAATATTGAAGCCAGTCTGTCAAAACGACTTGTGAAATGTTCTAATCTATGATGTAATAGTGTGGATAAACAGCCCTTGGCGGAAGAAGATCAACTCCTGCTTCTACATCGCTGCCTGTTTAGCGCATGTAGTGTAAGCACGCGAATGCAGGTCTACACAGAACTCAAACGATAAAGATGCCTCCGAAGACAAGAAGACGCTGTGCAGTGGCAATTTGCAAAGACTGTTTTTCCACAGCTTCTGATCCTAACATTAGGAAAGAGTGGATGAACTTTATTTTTAATGAAGTTCCAGACCGCATCAGTAAGAACGTGACGTATAGGCTATGTTTGCTTTTTTAGGGAAGTCATTTCCATTGTCCTTATTCTTTTGATAATTTTTTATAACACATAGGCTAATATAATGTGTTAGATCAATGAAATAAATTACATAATTAAATTTTGGAGAATGAGAGCTTTCATTTGATATATGATAAGGTTAAATTCATTGACAGGTTCTCAAGTCCTGTTTTTGTTCTTATAGTAATTTTTGTTTTGTCCAGTAGGTGGTAGTCACTATGCACTTTTTTGTTGGATAATGTGAATGGGGTCTGTGAATGTTACCAAATGATGCACAAATGTGACCCTGGACCACAAAACCAATCATAAGGTTCAACTTGTATAAATAAGCTTTCCGTTGATGTATAGTTTGTTAGGATATAGGACAATATTTGGCTGAGATACAACTATCTGAACATATGGAATCTGAGGGTGCAAAAAATAAATAAATAAATAAATAATTCGATAAAATCACCTTAAAATTTGTCCAATTGAAGTCCTTAGACATGCATATTACTATCAAAAATTAAGTTCTGATATATTTACAGTAGGAAGTTTACAAAATATCTTTATGGAACATGATCTTTACTTAATATCCTAATGACTTTTGGCATAAAAGAAAAATGGATAATTTTGACTCATACAATGTATTGTTGGATATTGCTACAAATATACCTGTGCTACTTATGACTGCTTTTGTGCTCCAGGGTCACAAATGTACCATTTCATTAAGTCAATTCTATGACATGTTTCAATGTGTTGTGTTTTTCTTTTAGATTCTTGAACCTAAATTAAATTTGTGATCAGTAAGTATGCTGGTAAAACTAAACTCGATCCACTCGTCTTGTTTGGAAAGCTGAATCTGTTGCAGTTTATCTGATATTGTTTTATTATTGTCTTTTGCAAAAGCAGCCTTGATATGTGTATTGATTCTAGTCAGTTGTATGCTTCATTACCTTTAATTGTGGCCTTTTAAATAATAGTAGGGTCTTAAGTTTTCAGTTTCATTCGCAGACCTCTTTTGCATTTACAAGTTCCAGAGAGAGTTGTACACCATTATGGGAACCTGAAATCCTCCATAAATATTATGTAATTGTATAAATATAAAGAGAACAGTAAGTCAGAGTAGAGGGGATAATGTTGCAGAAATCATTGGTACAAGTCTCACAAATGACACACGTTTTTACATTCTGCACCGCTTCTTTTTTCTTTCTTTTATTTTTTATTTTTTTCTCCTACGTAAACATGCGTTAATTGGATCTTTAATTGCTGTACCCTGCCTTAAGCGCACATGAACGTCGCGTTTTTAGAAACGTGAATCTTTTTTTTATATTCTGCTTCAGTGCGTCTCGTGTGATGCGCATGGCTGTGTGAACGGCCCCTTAGTCTTCAGTCAATATTAATTTAATTTGCTGTTTTGCACTTCCGCTTCTACTGCCTTTGGCAATATTATCGAATATTTTTCTAAAGTTGTCATGTTTCTTGCGGTTTGAGTCACTTACAACTATATGTGAAAAATTACTGTGTTAAATTGCAAAGGTGGACTATAACCTCGAAAAGGAGTGATTCTGTGGCGTGACGTCATGGCGGGAGATAGTGAGGCGCGCGCTCAGTGAGTCAGTTCATTGACTGATGCGCAAACTTATAGAAAACGTCAATGGTATAAGAATAAAATAATGGAGAAATGAATGGAAGGACTTAAATATCCGAATTCTCGATTTATTTTTATTCCGTTGATACTGAGGAAGTTTATTATATTGTAAAATAATGAAAGCAATTATTTAAAGTGGAGGTCTCGTGGATTTTTTCCCTTCTCTGACATGGAACTGTTTATGTAAAGATAATTTGTCTTTACAATATTTGGCATTTGAGGAACTGTAATTTTGGCTTGGCTGGTGCGCGTATTTGGAGACTGTGAACCTTTTTACGCATCTTGAACATTTAGAGCTGTTCGGACACACACAAACCCACGGAGCTACTATGTTTGGATCATTTTTATTCTTCCGTATTCTGCAAATCTGCAAATTTACCTCCCTAACTTTTACTGTCTAAAAACCCAGTGTATTGTTTTGACGCGCTAAGTGTCCTCGCGCATCTCCAAGCGCGAGTTTGTTCCATTAGGCTGCAAGTGCGCGCTGTCTCTATTTTGTATTTTATTATTATTTATTTTTGATTTTTTTTGCACTTAAGATTGTAATGATAATGACCGGTTTTGCAGTTACTTGCTGATTGATTTTTATTAACTCGTGAAACAGACAGACTGAACGACCCACTTTAAATGCAAATGCAATATCTTGATTTGTAGTGTCCCCCCCACCCCCACCCCCACCCCACGATTTTCTAAAAGAAATAATGTTTTGGAAGGATTACATTAGGATTTAAGTCTACATCAAAGACTGCTTTGCACTTCTCTGTCTAGCTTGGAACTTAAATATGGCCACAACACCACTTTCAGTGGGAGAGACTTCGAAAAATCTTAGTCCTGAGGTTGAAGCATGCAATTCCAGTTTTTCTTATTCCCCTGAAGCCACGGCTGCGTTTGCCACCGCAATGACGCTCATCATGCTCTTCACCATCTTTGGGAACATCCTGGTGATCATCGCCGTCCTGACGTGCCGCTCTTTACGAGGACCTCAGAACCTCTTCCTGGTGTCCTTGGCTGCAGCGGACATCCTGGTGGCCACATTGATCATCCCGTTCTCCTTGGCCAATGAACTGATGGGCTACTGGTACTTTGAGTCGTTTTGGTGCGAGATCATCTTAGCGCTGGATGTGCTCTTCTGCACATCTTCCATTATACACCTATGTGCTATCAGCCTGGACCGCTACCTGTCCATCTCCCGGCCGGTGCAGTACACGACCCAACGCACCCCTCGCAAGATCAAGGGGGCTATATTGGTGGTGTGGCTCATCTCTGCGGTCATCTCTTTCCCCCCGCTGATCTCCATGAATAAGACCCCGCTGGCGAAGGATGGGGGCGGCCCACAGTGCAAGCTCAATGAGGACGCCTGGTACATCCTGTACTCCTCCATCGGGTCGTTCTTCGCTCCGTGCCTCATCATGATCCTGGTGTACGTTCGCATCTATCAGATTGCTAAGAAGCACACTAGATGTCCTTCAGGAGAGCCGAGGAAAGACTGTGCAGGTGGTGTGCCACCAGGACGAGAGCTGCAGAACGGGAAAAACCAGGACAGTTTTGACCCTGCGAATGTCCCCAATCTGGCTGCGTCCAGATCTGATGCTGTAAACCAGCCTCAATCACCAGTAGAGATTCGGCAGCAGATGAAACGCTCAAGGAGGTGCAAGGACAACGAGGACAGTTCAAGCTCCGGCTCTGACGTTGAGGTAGTTGGGGGACATAATGCCAACGGGACGACCTCCAATGTGGGGGCGCTGAAGCCCGGCCATCAGACGTCCTCACCAACCCAAACGTACCAAAACATCATCGTAACATCAAAGGGCAGCCAGCTGGCCTCCAACATGAAACCAGCAGGAACTCCGAACACCAGAAGGAAAGCCATGATCGTCCGTGAGAAGCGGTTCACATTCATCCTAGCGGTCGTCATTGGGGTTTTTGTTGTCTGCTGGTTCCCATTCTTCTTCAGCTACAGCTTGCAGGCCATTTGTCCAGAGGCTTGTAAACTACCAGAGCCACTTTTTAAGTTCTTCTTCTGGATTGGATACTGCAACAGCGCCCTGAACCCGCTCATCTACACCATCTTTAACAGGGACTTTCGTAAAGCCTTCAAAAAGATTCTGTGTAAAAAGTGTAAGGACTCTTCGCTTTGAAAGCAGACAACACTGGAAAAAAAGAGTTTTATAGGCCTACAGTAAATTGTCATTTGATTCCTCTAAAGGTGATGCTCGCAAAAACTGTCAGGGTCATTTCACTTCAGTATTTCAATGAGACATTTTCATGACAAACAATTTTCTTGTATTTTCTGTTTTACATCTGATAATTGTTAATAATAATAATAATTTGTTTTCATTGCCAAAGAAACTAGCCAATTGCAGATCCATTTTCATGTAAATTCACTTCAGTATTGCCTTTGAGTTTTTATAAATGTCTTGCCATGTCAAAGGATACTGAAGAAAAAAAAAAATTAAGCTCTGCTGCATTGTGAGATCATAGAGCTGGATATGAGAAGATTTCAGAGAGTGTCACCTCTCTGGGAAAGTGCCAGAGCTCTTAATGCCAAGAGAGGCTTCGCTCTCTGGGGTGAGAGAAATTAAAGCACATGCATTACTGTAGCTAACTTTAAGATTGAGTCCAAACACACTCTGTTTAGATTAAAAGCATGGTTTTGACTGACATTTTTGCTGGTTTTCAGATTTTAACCAATGAATGACATGGATTTCCTGGACAAGAGTCTGCTTGGTCTCTGGTTTCTCCTAATTTGATGGAAAGTTTCTGATTGAAAGTAATGGCCATTGTGTCTGCAGGCTGATGCTTTGGGTTATCAGAACCTCTTCCAGTGTTTTTTGTGTCTAAAGGAGTGACAATTATGTAAATGAATTGTGCACTTATTAATACCTCTTGATAAGACTTTTTATTATTTTTGTGCTGTCATAAGAATGTTTGTGTGCTTTAATTTAGCTTCACAGTGATATTGGTGACTGTGTGAGTGCAGATAAGTGAAGCTAGGCATGCAACAGCATGTCTTTGACAATAAAACTGCTTCTCAGAATTTGGTTCCATTGTGCATCCTGCTGAAATGAGCTGTTGTTGTAAAGCAAATATATTTGTGAAAATAAATTTACATTTGAATCATCTGCATCTTTTACTGAGTAATTTTTGGCAGCTGATGTGCAAGTTGGTAATGATTGTTTTCAAATATTCATGGAAGTTTTGCTGGCTGGCTGTTATGTACTCTCTTATGTTATGTACTCATTGTGCCATCCCAAAATCACTTTCACAGATTTTTACATTAACTGTTCCCTCCTGGTGGAATGACCTGCCCAAATCAATGTAAGCATTAAGAATCGGCTGAAAACACATCTCTTCAATCTTTATCTGACCATCTAACTCTAGCACTGTCTTTTCTAATTCTATTTGATCTATATTTCTTTTTTTATATAAAAAAAATAAATAAATAAAATACTTGTCCCTCTAACACTTGCACTCTATCCGTTTTCTTAAAAAAAGCCCTCTAACACTAGCTTTCTCTATTCTTTTTCTATTTCATTTACTTGTTTTCTTTTTATTTATTATATAAATATAAAAAAAAAAAAAAAAAACCTTGCTACGCGTACAGCATTAGGCTAATCAAGACTTGTCATAGCACCTGCTTATCATTGCTCTTTTGTTGGTTTTGATTGCTTCTATATATATATATATATATATATTTCCTCTTTACACCTAGCATATATATATATATATACACACACCTTTCTTTCTTTCTTTCTTGGCCTTATAAAGGCATTGTAATCTCTTAAACTAAAGGTCCCCAACCACCATGTCACGACCCAGTACTGTGATCAAAATATGGAAGAGATGCTACCAGGTCGCAAAAATGTTCTGGGAAAAATGTATAGATATGAGCCTGTTATTTATTGCGCATTAATGATTGTTCTAATTACACTGTATTTTCGTTTGTTGTATGTGATTTCATGTAAATGAAATTGTTACGGGGCTGATGAGACGAGAGACGTGCGGATCCATATGCAGGCTTTTATTTAAAGACATGGTCATAAATACAGGCAGGGTTGAAACAATGGCAAACAGGTATGGCAGGGACAAGACAAAGAGTAATCCTAGGGCAAGCGTGGGTCTTCGATCGGCGAACAATATCCAACGGGGCAAGGCAGAGCAATAATCCAGGTACACGAGCAATAATCCAAACGAGGTGCAAACAGAGTCCGAATGGCAAGGCAAGGGTTAATCCAGGAAACACGGAGCTAGAATCAAACACGGGAACACAGGCAAGGCAAGGCAAGGCAAGGCAAGACTAAGACAACTAAGAGGGCTTCGTAGGGTAGCTATCACTAGGATATATGCGTACAATACTCAGCAGCCTGACCATGGCTTAAGTAGTATGTGTGATTGTGTGATGGGTATCAGGTGTGAGCATGTGATTAGGGAAATGGCTGCTGGGAAATGAAGTCCGGGGTAATGTGTGAGAGTCTGTGTGGTGTGAGAGTCAATGTGATGACTGAGCGACCTCTGGTGGTGAACAAATGGAAGTCCATGGACCAGATTCATGACAGAAATGTTTCATGAGTTGATTCCTCTTTTACATTTCCTTGCACACTGAAAAAAATGCTACTAAATTTTTTTAAGGTAAGCGGTCGCAAACAATTTATTTTAGCTACATTTAATTAAAAAAAATATGTTGAAAGTTAGTCAAATAAATTTGTTTATTTAAATGTAGCTAAAATAAATTGATTGCAACCACTTACCTTAAAAAAATTTAGTAAATTCAATGAATCATTTTTTTCAGTGCATTTGAGACACATACACATAAAATTGTCAAAAAATTCAGCATTCTCGTTCTCTGTGCTTTAAATATTTTTTTTTCTTGCTTATCTGAAAATCGTGTAATCACATGTGATCGTGTCTCAAAAACCACAGTTGAACCACAAATATATATATATATATATATATATATATATATATATATATATTGTTAAGGAAAATAAGCAAATAAGCAATTGTCCTATTGCAAGTTTGCCTTTATTATTTCTTTAATACCTTTTCATTGTAACCACAAGTTATTATACATGTTGGTTTATTATGAAAGAGACCACACATATTATTGTATTTGTTTTATTGAAAGTAGTTTATTAAGAAAGACACCACACATGGTATTGTATTAAGCATTTATTAAGAAAATGTTATAGCATATAGCAATAGGAATATAGCTAGGAATGAAACATGTATTAGCAAGAGCTTTAAAGAAAGGAATGTTACCGTTGAGTGCTGTGTTGAAGATGCAACGAAGGAGGCATCTTAGAAGAAAGTCTCAGAGGAGAAAAATGAGAAAATGGAGGAATTTATATAGGGAACTCCTTAGGGAATTTCCAGACCTCATGAAGTCTCAAGACATTGGAATCCACCTGCTGTCCATAAAGGACTGAAGTACAATAAAAAAATCAGATGCTGGTTCTGTGTGACAGCTTCTCCAGTGCAGGCGGCCTTGCCAGTGATGCCTCTAAACAGCCGAGCTTGCAAATTATATACCTTTGTTTTTATTTCTGTTTTTTATATTAGTATTTTATTTGTAATGTATTTAACCTATATACAATAAAACTATACTTAATTATATATAAGAAGAAGCTCACCTGCCTGAAGACTCTGATTTATAGACTTGAGCAGAACAGACCACGGAGAAGTCTTCTGTGACCTATTTTGTGAGTATGAAAATTCAAATGCTTATGGGATAGGACAGACTTGACTTTCTTTACCTAACCTGAGAATAAATAAAATAAGGAAGGGAATTTAGCACCGCAAAACAATATATATATGAAGAGTTCATTTGCAAAAACAGATAACTTTCAAAAATTTTCAAAAATCATGATTTTCACTGTGCATTCCAATTAATTTCAATCAAACTGCAGTTGGGTTATTGTGATTAGGTAAAAAAAAGTACAATTAACTAACACAATAAAACACAAAAACATGATAACATAATAAAAAACATGATTTTTGAAAAAAAATATATGGAGTTATCTGCTTTTGCAAATAAACTCTTCATATATATATATAAGAATCAGAATCAGAATGAGCTTTATTGACAGGTATGTTTACACATACGAGGAATTTGTTTTTGTGACAGAAGCTCCACAGTGCAACAGAATGACAGTGACAGAACAAAAACACAGATAATAAAAGAATAAAAAATAGAACAAGTAAATAGGTGTAACGGGGCTGACGAGACGAGAGGCGTGCGGATCCATGTGCAAGGCTTTATTGTGAAACATGGTCAAAATACAGGCAGGGTCGGACAATGGCAAACAGGTATGGCAGGGACAAGACAAAGAGTAATCCTAGGGCAAGCGTGGGTCGACGATCGGCGAACATTATCCAACGGGGCAAGGCAGAGCAATAATCTAGACGAGGTGCAAACAGAGTCCGAAACGGCAAGGCAAGGGTTAATCCAGGAAACACGGGCTAGAAACAAAACACGGGAAACCAGGCAAGGCAAGACTAAGACAACTAAGTGGGCTCCGTAGAGTAGCTATCGCTAGAAGAGGGATATGTGCGTACAATACTCGGCCATCTGTGAACGGAAGTCCATGGTTTATATAAGGGGTGTAATGGGAATCAGCTGTGGGATCAGTCTCAGGTGTGAGCGTGTGATTAGTGAAATGGCTGCTGGGAAATGTAGTCTGGAGATGACGTGCAACAGTAGTGTAGTGCAAGAGTCCATGTAGTGACTGAGTGACCTCTGGTGGTGAGTGAACGGAAGTTCACAGACCAGATTCGTGACAATAGGGAATAACAATATACAAATTGACAATTGTATGTACAGGTATATTACAATAGACAGATTTGTATGTACAGGTATATTATGTGCAAATTCGAAATGTAAATTATGTGTGTTAGATAAGTGTATAAGTGTGTAAATAGTGTCGTGTGTTCCACAATTATTGTCAAGTGTTGACTATATATATATATATATATATATATATATATATATATATATATATATATATATATATATATATTTATTGTGACGAGTCGGCTGCCTCCCCCCTTATTATCAGCAGCACCCCGTCCCTTAATCGCCGCCCTTCACCAGGCTCCCGACGGGAGTGGGTGTGTGAGAGAGGAGGGGCGCTGAAACAGCCAGGTCTGGCGGCGTGTGATGAGGCACACCTGAAGGGAATGAAGCCTCATCACCGCCGCTGTTAAATGCCGAGCCCGCCTCTCCTCGAGAGACCGGTCTCTTCCCCGTGCATGCACGCTGGTGTCCTCGTGGGTCCAGGAAGGGAGCGTAGAGGGATTCCCGCGCCGCCAGAGACGTGAGCTGCCGGACCCGTGGTCCGGACGAAACCGCACCCGCTACGCGGCTGACGGGCCAGGATGCCGGGCCGTTCTTTCCCCTCAAGCTCCGTGGGCCAAGGAGGATGAAGAGGAGCTGAATCAAGCCGCCGCCCCTCGCGCCCCGGACCAAAGTGGGGAGCGCGTGCGGCCGCCGGACTCCGCCCCTTACCTGGACCCTTCCTTCCAGAACACTGCCCCTCCTTCACGAACCTCGCAGCACGACGAGGACACCAGATCCCCTGTTTATTTTGGACACTATTTTCCCCTTTGGACACGTTATTTTATTATTTTTGTTAAATAAAAGCCTCTCCGAGACGCCCCACCCACTGTGTCTGTCGTTGGCTCCTCCCGTCACTATATATATATATATATATATATATATATATAACCCCCCCTCCAGCTGGTCCGTGAGAATATTTTCAGAAAACATAACCAGTCCGTGGTGTAAAAAACGTTGAAGACCCCTGTCTTATCACAGAAACATGCTTATGAGCAAACCAGTTTTTACCCTTTTTTTCCTTGCATGCATGCATATGTCTGACTACTTTTCACAATGCTGATTAGAAGTGTGGCTCTTTGACACAATTTGCAGTACTTAATGCATTGTGGGGCTGGCGTTAAAATTAAATTAGACCATCAAAATTGGTTTGTTTGTGACTTGAAATGGCATTTCTAACTACATTGTAAAGACTTGTGGGTCTTTGGACTTGGGCTTGTAAGCAATCAGTAAATAACCACTCAAAACACCCTAGCAAAACACCCTGGCCCTTCCTCAGGTCATCAGACGGGTCAGGGCAGTCTGGTGCTCGGCCCTCATGGTTGCCCCACTCTGGAGGAATCAGACATGGCTCCCTGAGTTAATTCAGCTGCTATCGGCAGCTCTTTGGCCAATCCCATTTTGAGTACAAACCTCCTCTCTCAAGCAAGAGGCATGATTTGATATTCCCCGCCCAAGCTGTGGAGCCTTCATGTTTGGCCTTTCAACAGGAGTCTTTACAGCTTCCCATGAGAGTGACTACCACCATTTTGGAGGGCAGACCCCGTCTATGATGCAACGGGAGAGACCATTCGATAGAAAATGCTCCGGTTACTAACATAACCTCAGTTCCATGAGACAAGAGAATAAGTGTTGGATAAGCTGCCATGCTATAAGTTGATGACTTAACCGACTTATATAGAGAATTTGTTTTTTTGAAGTGCCATTTGTTTATTCAGCTACATGAACGTGAATGAATCAGGCTTCAGTATCAGAGTAAACAGGAGTTTCCCCATAAGCGTCCTTGATGCAGCGCTCGTTCCCTCATCTCACGACTCTAGTAATCTGGACTCGCCCTGGTATGTTCAGTCAATGGCCTGTCCCGTCCATTTATGTAAACACACTGGGTTCATTTGTACATGAATCATTTCTAAATGAGCTGCAGGTGTTTGGCAAGAAATGGCCATTGGCAGTAACGCGAGGGGAATATACCAGAGATACAGAACAAGATGTTAAATGACGCTGTCACTGATATGAGAAACTTAGCTTCTCTTTCTCATTAAACTGAGGCAATTGTGGCGGTGGTTTGTGTTTCTGCGACAAGGCTCTAGTTCTGAGAATGTGATAAGAATTTCTTCAGTGATATATATCAGTGAAACTGAAAATGTTTTATAATGATACCAAGTGTATTCACCACAACAATTCTAGTGTCTGTAAGGGACCAATTCACACAGAACCCCTGTTTTTAGTTTGAAAAAACATGACATGGCCAGTGAATTGGGGAAGCAAGGCCTTGTGACATGAGCACAGTAGTTAAACACATCCGTTTATGGCATTTAGCATGCTGAGACTCTATGTGTGTGTATAAGGCCTATATAATATGCATGCTACTAAATAAAAATATAATTAGTTAAAACAAATATATATGTATATGTATGTTGTACAATCTGTATACCTAACCAAAAACCTTCTGCATACTTTCTGTATGTTTTTTTATTTATTTTGTTCATTTATATATGTACAGCATCATCAACAATATGAGATGAGTTACAGGCTAAAGTTTAATAGGCTACACAGAGTTTGGGGTTTGTTTAAGTAGTAATAGTGATGCTAACCTTTGCAGACAACACTAAAAATGACACTGATTGGCACTGCTCATGCATGCTATAACTGCTAGTAAAAAGCTTGGACCAGCGTGTATCTTCTGACACATTATCTGCATAAGTCACCTCAGTGAAAGAATGAGATAAAACTGGCGTAACTTAGTCACAATGCTTACCGTTTTTGTGCATGCATTAGATGATTGCAGCAGCCAGTCGTTTGATGGGTGATGGTGCCACACGTTGGCCTCAATTACATCGCTGCCTGTTTAGCGCATGTAGTGTAAGCACGCGAACGCAGGTCTACACAGAACTCAAACGATAAAGATGCCTCCGAAGACAAGAAGACGCTGTGCAGTGGCAATTTGCAAAGACTGTTTTTCCACAGCTTCTGATCCTAACATTAGGAAAGAGTGGATGAACTTTATTTTTAATGAAGTTCCAGACCGCATCAGTAAGAACGTGACGTATAGGCTATGTTTGCTTTTTTAGGGAAGTCATTTCCATTGTCCTTATTCTTTTGATAATTTTTTATAACACATAGGCTAATATAATGTGTTAGATCAATGAAATAAATTACATAATTAAATTTTGGAGAATGAGAGCTTTCATTTGATATATGATAAGGTTAAAGTAAATTCATTGACAGGTTCTCAAGTCCTGTTTTTGTTCTTATAGTAATTTTTGTTTTGTCCAGTAGGTGGTAGTCACTATGCACTTTTTTGTTGGATAATGTGAATGGGGTCTGTGAATGTTACCAAATGATGCACAAATGTGACCCTGGACCACAAAACCAATCATAAGGTTCAACTTGTATAAATAAGCTTTCCGTTGATGTATAGTTTGTTAGGATATAGGACAATATTTGGCTGAGATACAACTATCTGAACATATGGAATCTGAGGGTGCAATAAATAAATAAATAAATAAATAAATTGATAAAATCACCTTAAATTTTGTCCAATTGAAGTTCTCAGCCATGCATATTACTATCAAAAATTAAGTTTTGATATATTTACGGTAGGAAGTGTACAAAATATCTTTATGGAACATGATCTTATACTTAATATCCTAATATCCTTAATATTTTGACCCATACAATGTATTGTTGGATATTGCTACAAATATACCTGTGCTACTTATGACTGCTTTTGTGCTCCAGGGTCACAAATGTACCATTTCATTAAGTCAATTCTATGACATGTTTCAATGTGTTGTGTTTTTCTTTTAGATTCTTGAACCTAAATTAAATTTGTGATCAGTAAGTATGCTGGTAAAACTAAACTCGATCCACTCGTCTTGTTTGGAAAGCTGAATCTGTTGCAGTTTATCTGATATTGTTTTATTATTGTCTTTTGCA
The DNA here is from genome assembly GCA_039654775.1 of Spinibarbus caldwelli. Lineage (NCBI taxonomy): Eukaryota > Metazoa > Chordata > Actinopteri > Cypriniformes > Cyprinidae > Spinibarbus > Spinibarbus caldwelli. Next base: position 1,841,245 of record CM077266.1, on the reverse strand, counting down.
AAAGCAGCCTTGATATGTGTATTGATTCTAGTCAGTTGTATGCTTCATTACCTTTAATTGTGGCCTTTTAAATAATAGTAGGGTCTTAAGTTTTCAGTTTCATTCGCAGACCTCTTTTGCATTTACAAGTTCCAGAGAGAGTTGTACACCATTATGGGAACCTGAAATCCTCCATAAATATTATGTAATTGTATAAATATAAAGAGAACAGTAAGTCAGAGTAGAGGGGATAATGTTGCAGAAATCATTGGTACAAGTCTCACAAATGACACACGTTTTTACATTCTGCACCGCTTCTTTTTTCTTTCTTTTATTTTTTATTTTTTTCTCCTACGTAAACATGCGTTAATTGGATCTTTAATTGCTGTACCCTGCCTTAAGCGCACATGAACGTCGCGTTTTTAGAAACGTGAATCTTTTTTTTATATTCTGCTTCAGTGCGTCTCGTGTGATGCGCATGGCTGTGTGAACGGCCCCTTAGTCTTCAGTCAATATTAATTTAATTTGCTGTTTTGCACTTCCGCTTCTACTGCCTTTGGCAATATTATCGAATATTTTTCTAAAGTTGTCATGTTTCTTGCGGTTTGAGTCACTTACAACTATATGTGAAAAATTACTGTGTTAAATTGCAAAGGTGGACTATAACCTCGAAAAGGAGTGATTCTGTGGCGTGACGTCATGGCGGGAGATAGTGAGGCGCGCGCTCAGTGAGTCAGTTCATTGACTGATGCGCAAACTTATAGAAAACGTCAATGGTATAAGAATAAAATAATGGAGAAATGAATGGAAGGACTTAAATATCCGAATTCTCGGTTTATTTTTATTCCGTTGATACTAAGGAAGTTTATTATATTGTAAAATAATGAAAGCAATTATTTAAAGTGGAGGTCTCGTGGATTTTTTCCCTTCTCTGACATGGAACTGTTTATGTAAAGATAATTTGTCTTTACAATATTTGGCATTTGAGGAACTGTAATTTTGGCTTGGCTGGTGCGCGTATTTGGAGACTGTGAACCTTTTTACGCATCTTGAACATTTAGAGCTGTTCGGACACACACAAACCCACGGAGCTACTATGTTTGGATCATTTTTATTCTTCCGTATTCTGCAAATCTGCAAATTTACCTCCCTAACTTTTACTGTCTAAAAACCCAGTGTATTGTTTTGACGCGCTAAGTGTCCTCGCGCATCTCCAAGCGCGAGTTTGTTCCATTAGGCTGCAAGTGCGCGCTGTCTCTATTTTGTATTTTATTTTTATTTATTTTTGATTTTTTTGCACTTAAGATTGTAATGATAATGACCGGTTTTGCAGTTACTTGCTGATTGATTTTTATTAACTCGTGAAACAGACAGACTGCACGATCCACTTTAAATGCAAATGCAATATCTTGATTTGTAGTGTCCCCCCACCCCCACCCCACGATTTTCTAAAAGAAATAATGTTTTGGAAGGATTACATTAGGATTTAAGTCTACATCAAAGACTGCTTTGCACTTCTCTGTCTAGCTTGGAACTTAAATATGGCCACAACACCATTTTCAGTGGGAGAGACTTCGAAAAATCTTAGTCCTGAGGTTGAAGCATGCAATTCCAGTTTTTCTTATTCCCCTGAAGCCACGGCTGCGTTTGCCACCGCAATGACGCTCATCATGCTCTTCACCATCTTCGGGAACATCCTGGTGATCATCGCCGTCCTGACGTGCCGCTCTTTACGAGGACCTCAGAACCTCTTCCTGGTGTCCTTGGCTGCAGCGGACATCCTGGTGGCCACATTGATCATCCCGTTCTCCTTGGCCAATGAACTGATGGGCTACTGGTACTTTGAGTCGTTTTGGTGCGAGATCATCTTAGCGCTGGATGTGCTCTTCTGCACATCTTCCATTATACACCTATGTGCTATCAGCCTGGACCGCTACCTGTCCATCTCCCGGCCGGTGCAGTACGCGACCCAACGCACCCCTCGCAAGATCAAGGGGGCCATATTGGTGGTGTGGCTCATCTCTGCGGTCATCTCTTTCCCCCCGCTGATCTCCATGAATAAGACCCCGCTGGCGAAGGATGGGGGCGGCCCACAGTGCAAGCTCAATGAGGACGCCTGGTACATCCTGTACTCCTCCATCGGGTCGTTCTTCGCTCCGTGCCTCATCATGATCCTGGTGTACGTTCGCATCTATCAGATTGCTAAGAAGCACACTAGATGTCCTTCAGGAGAGCCGAGGAAAGACTGTGCAGGTGGTGTGCCACCAGGACGAGAGCTGCAGAACGGGAAAAACCAGGACAGTTTTGACCCTGCGAATGTCCCCAATCTGGCTGCGTCCAGATCTGATGCTGTAAACCAGCCTCAATCACCAGTAGAGATTCGGCAGCAGATGAAACGCTCAAGGAGGTGCAAGGACAACGAGGACAGTTCAAGCTCCGGCTCTGACGTTGAGGTAGTTGGGGGACATAATGCCAACGGGACGACCTCCAATGTGGGGGCGCTGAAGCCCGGCCATCAGACGTCCTCACCAACCCAAACGTACCAAAACATCATCGTAACATCAAAGGGCAGCCAGCTGGCCTCCAACATGAAACCAGCAGGAACTCCGAACACCAGAAGGAAAGCCATGATCGTCCGTGAGAAGCGGTTCACATTCATCCTAGCGGTCGTCATTGGGGTTTTTGTCGTCTGCTGGTTCCCATTCTTCTTCAGCAACAGCTTGCAGGCCATTTGTCCAGAGGCTTGTAAACTACCAGAGCCACTTTTTAAGTTCTTCTTCTGGATTGGATACTGCAACAGCGCCCTGAACCCGCTCATCTACACCATCTTTAACAGGGACTTTCGTAAAGCCTTCAAAAAGATTCTGTGTAAAAAGTGTAAGGACTCTTCGCTTTGAAAGCAGACAACACTGGAAAAAAAGAGTTTTATAGGCCTACAGTAAATTGTCATTTGATTCCTCTAAAGGTGATGCTCGCAAAAACTGTCAGGGTCATTTCACTTCAGTATTTCAATGAGACATTTTCATGACAAACAATTTTCTTGTATTTTCTGTTTTACATCTGATAATTGTTAATAATAATAATAATTTGTTTTCATTGCCAAAGAAACTAGCCAATTGCAGATCCATTTTCATGTAAATTCACTTCAGTATTGCCTTTGAGTTTTTATAAATGTCTTGCCATGTCAAAGGATACTGAAGAAAAAAAAAATTAAGCTCTGCTGCATTGTGAGATCACAGAGCTGGATATGAGAAGATTTCAGAGAGTGTCACCTCTCTGGGAAAGTGCCAGAGCTCTTAATGCCAAGAGAGGCTTCGCTCTCTGGGGTGAGAGAAATTAAAGCACATGCATTACTGTAGCTAACTTTAAAATTGAGTCCAAACACACTCTGTTTAGATTAAAAGCATGGTTTTGACTGACATTTTTGCTGGTTTTCAGATTTTAACCAATGAATGACATGGATTTCCTGGACAAGAGTCTGCTTGGTCTCTGGTTTCTCCTAATTTGATGGAAAGTTTCTGATTGCAAGTAATGGCCATTGTGTCTGCAGGCTGATGCTTTGGGTTATCAGAACCTCTTCCAGTGTTTTTTGTGTCTAAAGGAGTGACAATTATGTAAATGAATTGTGCACTTATTAATACCTCTTGATAAGACTTTTTATTATTTTTGTGCTGTCATAAGAATGTTTGTGTGCTTTAATTTAGCTTCACAGTGATATTGGTGACTGTGTGAGTGCAGATAAGTGAAGCTAGGCATGCAACAGCATGTCTTTGACAATAAAACTGCTTCTCAGAATTTGGTTCCATTGTGCATCCTGCTGAAATGAGCTGTTGTAAAGCAAATATATTTGTGAAAATAAATTTACATTTGAATCATCTGCATCTTTTACTGAGTAATTTTTGGCAGCTGATGTGCAAGTTGGTAATGATTGTTTTCAAATATTCATGGAAGTTTTGCTGGCTGGCTGTTATGTACTCTCTTATGTTATGTACTCATTGTGCCATCCCAAAATCACTTTCACAGATTTTTACATTAACTGTTCCCTCCTGGTGGAATGACCTGCCCAAATCAATGTAAGCATTAAGAATCGGCTGAAAACACATCTCTTCAATCTTTATCTGACCATCTAACTCTAGCACTCTCTTTTCTAATTCTATTTGATCTATATTTCTTTTTTTATATAAAAAAATAAATAAATAAAATACTTGTCCCTCTAACACTTGCACTCTATCCGTTTTCTTAAAAAAAGCCCTCTAACACTAGCTTTCTCTATTCTTTTTCTATTTCATTTACTTGTTTTCTTTTTATTTATTATATAAATATCAAAAAAAAAAAAAAAACCTTGCTACGCGTACAGCATTAGGCTAATCAAGACTTGTCATAGCACCTGCTTATCATTGCTCTTTTGTTGGTTTTGATTGCTTCTATTGTCCTCATTTGTAAGTCGCTTTGAATTAAAGTGTCTGATAAATGACTAAATGTAAATCTAAATATGCTTTTTAGCAATATAATAATAATAATAGAGGAAATATATATATATATATATATATATATATATATATATATATATATATTATTATTATATTGCTGAAAAGCATATATATATATATATTTCCTCTCTACACCTAGCATATATATATATATATATATATATATATATATATATATATACCTTTCTTTCTTTCTTTCTTGGCCTTATAAAGGGATTGTAATCTCTTAGACTAAAGGTCCCCAACCACCATGTCACGACCCAGTACTGTGATCAAAATATGGAAGAGATGCTACCAGGTCGCAAGAATGTTCTGGGAAAAAGTATAGATATGAGCCTGTTATTTATTGCGCATTAATGATTGTTCTAATTACACTGTATTTTCGTTTGTTGTATGCGATTTCATGTAAATGAAATGTTTCATTAGTAGACAGTGCGTGAATACAGAGTTGATTCCTCTTTTACATTTCCTTGCACACTGAAAAAAATGCTACTAAATTTTTTTAAGGTAAGCGGTCGCAAACAATTTATTTTAGCTACATTTAATTAAAAAAATATGTTGAAAGTTAGTCAAATAAATTTGTTTATTTAAATGTAGCTAAAATAAATTGATTGCAAACACTTACCTTAAAAAAATTTAGTAAATTCAATGAATCATTTTTTTCAGTGCATTTGAGACACATACACATAAAATTATGTCAAAAAATTCAGCATTCTCGTTCTCTGTGCTTTAAATATTTTTTTTTCTTGCTTATCTGAAAATCGTGTAATCACATGTGATCGTGTCTCAAAAACCACAGTTGAACCACAAATATATATATATATATTGTTAAGGAAAATAAGCAAATAAGCAATTGTCCTATTGCAAGTTTGCCTTTATTATTTCTTTAATACCTTTTCATTGTAACCACAAGTTATTATACATGTTGGTTTATTAAGAAAGAGACCACACATATTATTGTATTTGTTTTATTGAACGTAGTTTATTAAGAAAGACACCACACATGGTATTGTATTAAGCATTTATTAAGAAAATGTTATAGCATATAGCAATAGGAATATAGCTAGGAATGAAACATGTATTAGCAAGAGCTTTAAAGAAAGGAATGTTACCGTTGAGTGCTGTGTTGCAGACGCAACGAAGGAGGCATCTTAGAAGAAAGTCTCAGAGGAGAAAAATGAGAAAATGGAGGAATTTATATAGGGAACTCCTTAGGGAATTTCCAGACCTCATGAAGTCTCAAGACATTGGAATCCACCTGCTGTCCATAAAGGACTGAAGTACAATAAAAAAATCAGATGCTGGTTCTGTGTGACAGCTTCTCCAGTGCAGGCGGCCTTGCCAGTGATGCCTCTAAATAGCCGAGCTTGCAAATTATATACCTTTGTTTTTATTTCTGTTTTTTATATTAGTATTTTATTTGTAATGTATTTAACCTATATACAATAAAACTATACTTAATTATATATAAGAAGAAGCTCACCTGCCTGAAGACTCTGATTTATAGACTTGAGCAGAACAGACCACAGAGAAGTCTTCTGTGACCTATTTTGTGAGTATGAAAATTCAAATGCTTATGGGATAGGACAGACTTGACTTTCTTTACCTAACCTGAGAATAAATAAAATAAGGAAGGGAATTTAGCACCGCAAAACAATATATATATGAAGAGTTCATTTGCAAAAACAGATAACTTTCAAAAATTTTCAAAAATCATGATTTTCACTGTGCATTCCAATTAATTTCAATCAAACTGCAGTTGGGTTATTGTGATTAGGTAAAAAAAAAAAAGTACAACTAACTAACACAATAAAACACAATAAAAACATGATAACATAATAAAAAACATGATTTTTGAAAAAAAAAATGGAGTTATCTGCTTTTGCAAATAAACTCTTCATTATTTATATATATATATATATATATATATATATAAGAATCAGAATCAGAATGAGCTTTATTGCCAGGTATGTTTACACATACGAGGAATTTGTTTTTGTGACAGAAGCTCCACAGTGCAACAGAATGACAGTGACAGAACAAAAACACAGATAATAAAAGAATAAAAAATAGAACAAGTAAATAGGTGTAACGGGGCTGACAAGACGAGAGGCGTGCGGATCCATGTGCAAGGCTTTATTGTGAAACATGGTCAAAATACAGGCAGGGTCGGACAATGGCAAACAGGTATGGCAGGGACAAAACAAAGAGTAATCCTAGGGCAAGCGTGGGTCGACGATCGGCAAACAATATCCAACGGGGCAAGGCAGAGCAATAATCTAGACGAGGTGCAAACAGAGTCCGAAACGGCAAGGCAAGGGTTAATCCAGGAAACACGGGCTAGAAACAAAACACGGGAAAACAGGCAAGGCAAGACTAAGACAACTAAGTGGGCTCCGTAGAGTAGCTATCGCTAGAAGAAGGATATGTGCGTACAATACTCGGCCATCTGTGAACGGAAGTCCATGGTTTATATAAGGGGTGTAATGGGAATCAGCTGTGGGATCAGTCTCAGGTGTGAGCGTGTGATTAGTGAAATGGCTGCTGGGAAATGTAGTCTGGAGATGACGTGCAACAGTAGTGTAGTGCAAGAGTCCATGTAGTGACTGAGTGACCTCTGGTGGTGAGTGAACGGAAGTTCATAGACCAGATTCGTGACAGAGCCCCCCACCAAGGAGCGGATTCCAGACGCTCCCCACTCAGTACAATCCAGGAGGGTGGTGGAGCGGAGGCGGAACAGGGTGAGGGATGGAGGGCCAGGTCCATGTGGAAGTGAGACTAGGGACTGAGGCAGAGCCGGCAGGACAGAGCACCAAGGGGGAGCAGACGGAACTGGAGCCCTCCAGGGCGGAGCAGACAGAGCAGGAGCCCACCAGAGCGGAGCAGACGAAGCAGGAGCCCACCAGGGCGGAGCAGATGGAGCAGGAGTCCACCAGTGCGGAGCAGATGGAGCAGAAGTCCACCAGTGTGGAGCAGACGGAACAGGAGCCCACCAGGGCGGATCAGACGGGACAGGAACCCACCAGGGCGGATCAGACGGGACAGGAGCCCACCAGGGCGGATCAGAGGATCTCCACGGCAGAGCAGAATACCACCACGGCAGAGCAGAAGACCACCAGACCTGAGCAGTAGACCACCACAGCGGAGCAGACAGAACAGGTGGAGCAGAAGACCCCCAGAGCAGGACAGAAGACCCCCACGGCGGAGCAGACGGAGCAGACGACCTCCACGGCGGGGCAGAGGCCCATGGCAGAGACTGGGACCTAGGGGAAACTGAGACACAAGAGTCAGACAATGCATCTACCGCATCAAGGACAGAGGCAGAGAATGCAAAAAGTTCATAAGCGGCCTCCGTAGCCAGGACTGGACAGACAGGTAGTTCATAGATGGCCTCCATAGCCGTGGCTGGACAGACAAAGAGTTCAATAACCATGACAGGCATGACAGGGGACTCAGAAATGGTCTCTTTGATAGCATCAGGACAGGACGAGAGTTCAGTGACCATGACAGTCATGACTGGGGATTCAGAAATGGTCTCCTTGACCAGTGCAGGACAGGACAATAGTTCACAGGCCGTGACATGAGCAGACGAAAGTTCATTTATGGCCTCCTCGGCCGGAACAGACAGTTCACGGAGATCATCACTGGGCGCCACCACCATGCAAGGAACTGAGGCTAGTGCCGCCATCACGGGAGGTTCTGCAGCCTGAGCCGCCACCTCTGAAAAGACTGCAGCGGACACCATGGCCTCTGGGAGCACAGTAGCGGCCACCGCTACCTCAGAAGGTTCCACAGCATAAGCCGCCACCTCTGGAGATGTTGTAGCCGGCGCCGCCACCGCTAGCAAATCGGCGGTGGTGTATGCGGCCCAGATACACCATAAAGCAACCCCCCATACGGGAAGTGCTGCAGATAGGGTAATGAGTTCATGAGAAGGAGGACTAGAGTGATTAGGTTTGGGGATACCAGCTGTGCGTGCTGACACCAGCGATGGATCCTCCACGCTGGATGCCAACCTCTGACACTTGATGACAGGCTCCCTTGATAGGATGGTGGAGGGTTGCCGTACGACAACCGCAACAGGACGTGGCTCTGGGGTGGCAGACATGACGTGAAGTGACTCTGGAAGGTCAGCGGCGACGTGACGTGACTCTGGACGATCAGCAATGACGTGCTGTGACTCTGGACGATCAGCAGTGACGTGCTGTGACTCTGGACGATCAGCAGTGACGTGCTGTGACTCTGGACGATCAGCAGTGACGTGCTGTGACTCTGGACGATCAGCAGTGACGTGCTGTGACTCTGGACGATCAGCAGTGACGTGCTGTGACTCTGGACGATCAGCAGTGACGTGCTGTGACTCTGGACGATCAGCAGTGACGTGAAGTGACTCTGGACGATCAGCGAAGGCCTGGCGAGACTCTGGACGGTCAGCGAAGGCCTGGCGAGACTCTGGACGGTCAGCGAAGGCCTGGCGAGACTCTGGACGGTCAGCTGAGACGTGACGAGGCTTTGGCAGATCAGCTGAGACGTGATGATGCTCATGACGATCAGCGGTGACTTGACTGGAAACAGGATTGACAGCTGTGACAGAACGGGACGCTGTTGTGTCCGCCATTTTGTAATCCAGCTCCACTGTCGCCGCCATTTTGTGAGCGTGCTCTAGTGCAGCCACCCTGACATGAGTGAGTGTGGTGTCGCGTTCCTCCGCGACACCCACAGTGAACACAGAGCCCACAGACAGCAAAGCAAAGTCCATAAACTGTGCTAATGATGAACGCGGACCCTCTCGGAAAAGCTTTGATCTGAGCGGTTGATTAACGCCGTCACAAAATAAATCAATTAAAAAACAGTCCGGCAACTCAGAGTCATTTGCTAAAATTGAATATTCCTCTATACACTCCTCAAGTGATCGGGTACCTTGCTTGAAGTGTAACAGTAGAAGTTCTGTGTCCATACCTGGCCAATGTCCACATGAAAAGCTGCTGGATCCTTGAGTGGCCGAGTATTCTGTAACGGGGCTGACGAGACGAGAGGCGTGCGGATCCATGTGCAAGGCTTTATTGTGAAACATGGTCAAAACATAGGCAGGGTCGGACAATGGCAAACAGGTATGGCAGGGACAAGACAAAGAGTAATCCTAGGGCAAGCGTGGGTCGACGATCGGCGAATAATATTCAACGGGGCAAGGCAGAGCAATAATCCAGACGAGGTGCAGACAGAGTCCGAAACGGCAAGGCAAGGGCTAATCCAGGAAACACAGGAAAACAGGCAAGGCAAGACTAAGACAACTAAGTGGGCTCCGTAGAGTAGCTATCGCTAGAAGAGGGATATGTGCGTACAATACTCGGCCATCTGTGAACGGAAGTCCATGGTTTATATAAGGGGTGTAATGGGAATCAGCTGTGGGATCAGTCTCAGGTGTGAGCGTGTGATTAGTGAAATGGCTGCTGGGAAATGTAGTCTGGAGATGACGTGCAACAGTAGTGTAGTGCAAGAGTCCATGTAGTGACTGAGTGACCTCTGGTGGTGAGTGAACGGAAGTTCATAGACCAGATTCGTGACAATAGGGAATAACAATATACAAATTGACAATTGTATGTACAGGTATATTACAATAGACAGATTTGTATGTACAGGTATATTATGTGCAAATTCGAAATGTAAATTATGTGTGTTAGATAAGTGTATAAGTGTGTAAATAGTGTCGTGTGTTCCACAATTATTGTCAAGTGTTGACTATATATATAACCCCCCCTCCAGCTGGTCCGTGAGAATATTTTCAGAAATCATAACCAGTCCGTGGTGTAAAAAACGTTGAAGACCCCTGTCTTATCACAGAAACATGCTTATGAGCAAACCAGTTTTTACCCTTTTTTTCCTTGCATGCATGCATATGTCTGACTACTTTTCACAATGCTGATTAGAAGTGTGGCTCTTTGACACAATTTGCAGTACTTAATGCATTGTGGGGCTGGCGTTAAAATTAAATTAGACCATCAAAATTGGTTTGTTTGTGACTTGAAATGGCATTTCTAACTACATTGTAAAGACTTGTGGGTCTTTGGACTTGGGCTTGTAAGCAATCAGTAAATAACCACTCAAAACACCCTAGCAAAACACCCTGGCCCTTCCTCAGGTCATCAGACGGGTCAGGGCAGTCTGGTGCTCGGCCCTCATGGTTGCCCCACTCTGGAGGAATCAGACATGGCTCCCTGAGTTAATTCAGCTGCTATCGGCAGCTCTTTGGCCAATCCCATTTTGAGTACAAACCTCCTCTCTCAAGCAAGAGGCATGATTTGATATTCCCCGCCCAAGCTGTGGAGCCTTCATGTTTGGCCTTTCAACAGGAGTCTTTACAGCTTCCCATGAGAGTGACTACCACCATTTTGGAGGGCAGACCCCGTCTATGATGCAACGGGAGAGACCATTCGATAGAAAATGCTCCGGTTACTAACATAACCTCAGTTCCATGAGACAAGAGAATAAGTGTTGGATAAGCTGCCATGCTATAAGTTGATGACTTAACCGACTTATATAGAGAATTTGTTTTTTTGAAGTGCCATTTGTTTATTCAGCTACATGAACGTGAATGAATCAGGCTTCAGTATCAGAGTAAACAGGAGTTTCCCCATAAGCGTCCTTGATGCAGCGCTCGTTCCCTCATCTCACGACTCTAGTAATCTGGACTCGCCCTGGTATGTTCAGTCAATGGCCTGTCCCGTCCATTTATGTAAACACACTGGGTTCATTTGTACATGAATCATTTCTAAATGAGCTGCAGGTGTTTGGCAAGAAATGGCCATTGGCAGTAACGCGAGGGGAATATACCAGAGATACAGAACAAGATGTTAAATGACGCTGTCACTGATATGAGAAACTTAGCTTCTCTTTCTCATTAAACTGAGGCAATTGTGGCGGTGGTTTGTGTTTCTGCGACAAGGCTCTAGTTCTGAGAATGTGATAAGAATTTCTTCAGTGATATATATCAGTGAAACTGAAAATGTTTTATAATGATGCCAAGTGTATTCACCACAACAATTCTAGTGTCTGTAAGGGACCAATTCACACAGAACCCCTGTTTTTGGTTTGAAAAAACATGACATGGCCAGTGAATTGGGCAAGCAAGGCCTTGTGACATGAGCACAGTAGTTAAACACATCCATTTATGGCATTTAGCATGCTGAGACTCTATGTGTGTGTATAAGGCCTATATAATATGCATGCTACTAAATAAAAATATAATTAGTTAAAACAAATATATATGTATATGTATGTTGTACAATCTGTATACCTAACCAAAAACCATCTGCATACTTTCTGTATGTTTTTTTTAAATTTATTTTGTTCATTTATATATGTACAGCATCATCAACAATATGAGATGAGTTACAGGCTAAAGTTTAATAGGCTACACAGAGTTTGGGGTTTGTTTAAGTAGTAAAAGTGATGCTAACCTTTGCAGACAACACTAAAAATGACACTAATTGGCACTGCTCATGCATGCTATAACTGCTAGTAAAAAGCTTGGACCAGCGTGTATCTTCTGACACATTATCTGCATAAGTCACCTCAGTGAAAGAATGAGATAAAACTGGCGTAACTTAGTCACAATGCTTACCGTTTTTGTGCATGCATTAGATGATTGCAGCAGCCAGTCGTTTGATGGGTGATGGTGCCACACGTTGGCCTCATGAGTCAGTCATTCCACACTAGTTCTGTTCACACCGCTGAACGATGTCCATTAGAAAGAAAACACTATTAAACAAATGCAGAGGTTGCTTATTTGACCATACTGTACCTTTTAACAGCTGTTATACAACAATTCATCATCTCAAGCGCCTCGGTGAACTTAACAACAATAGAAGACTGCTTCAGATTGTCGATCTTTTGCAATTTTGCACTTTCATTTGTGTTCAGGGTGTGACCGTGCTAAAAGCTTAATGAAAATGTTACATTTAATAGCATTTTTTATTTTTTTTTTTTTGCTCTGAGGTTGCTTTTTTATAGCTGTGGAGACTTAATGGAGATATTGGTTGTGTTTTGTTTAAAAAAACAAACAAAAAAAAAAAACCTTGCTACGTGTACTGCGTTAGACTAAACTAGACTTGTCATATCACTTGCATGTTGTTGCTCTTTTGTTGGTTTTGATTGCTTCTATTGTCCTCATTTGTAAGTCGCTTTGGATAAAAGCGTCTGCTAAATGACTAAATGTAAATGTAAATGTACTCAAATGGAAACGTCATGGAAAAATTGAGCTTAAATGTTTAAATTAATCAAGGAAAGGATAAACTGTTCAGTATTTTTGTTATCTGACAATGAGAGTAAATTGAGATTTTTGAGACCTGTCCTGATCCTGACAACCTAGGCTCATTGGAAATACGTGCCTCTACATACATTTCTGCAAAACTGAAAAAACTTACCTGTATGTACGATTCACTGCAGTTTCCAGTTGAAATCAACACTAGAGACAGTAAAAGTCCGACAACTTTTATACCTTTTCACACAAAGTATGATTTACAGGTACAGAGTTTTGATTAATAAAGGCTATTTTTCCCACAATTACTTGCAGAATTTTATGTTATGACTAAAAAACAATTTTAACACCCTGCACGATTTGAAAACTGATACTTTTGACCGTTGTCGTCACATATACTGCATCATATGCATGACTTTTCTCATTCGGTAGGTTTACTCGGTAGCTCACCTGATACGGCGTTGCACTTAGATGATGAAAAGCTCCAGTACGAATCCCCGTGAAACTACGGTTCAACAAAACAACTCAAATCCCCATGAGAAAGTTAAAGTAGCATGGTTGCATCAGCAATCTCCAAAACACAGCAATACATGCCTGTATCAATGTAATAAAACGGTCACGTATTAAACGTGTGTTTTAGCGCCACTCTCTGGACATTTCACTTTGAAACTGTCGCGAAATGTGCAGTAAGTTACATAATTACGGTGTTGCAGAAATGTATGTAGAGGCACGTAAGGGATCTTAACCGTGCTCAAGATCGCCATCTGCAGTGAATGTTAGTTTACACACAAAGATTTCTCATTAAATTCTCTTGAATCCAAATAATCTGAGCTGTGCTAATATCCACATGAAAGAAATAGCTAGCTCACCCAAAAATGAAAATTTGCTGAAACTCTACTCACCCTCAGGTCTTCCAAGATGTAGATGAGTTTGTTTCTCCATCGAAACAGATTTGGAGAAATTTAGTATTACATCACTTGCTCACCAATGGATCCTCTGCAGTGAATGGGTGCCCTTAGAATGAGAGTCCAAACAAAAGGATCAGTTGCCAAGCAACTAATGCAATGCTAAATTTCTCCAAATCTGTTCTGATAAAGAAACAAACTCATCTACATATTGGATAGCGTGAGGGTAAGTTTTCATTTTTGGGTGAACCATTCCTTTCCTTTAATAACATTATACTTTAAATCTAATTTATTTTGTGTTTTTACTTCTCCAGTGGCTTTTAAGCAGAAACATCTGAGTCAAAGTTGATACTTAAACCCAACTGAGAATTCCAGCTTTGAAGGAGCATCCACTGAGATTTATTTTGGGCTTATGGCTCTTTTTCAAAACATGTTTTGTAGTTTATTTTGTTTTTTTTTTGTGTATTGTTTGTGTTTGGACTCTTTGCTTTGAGTATGCACTGCATAATTAATTTTAACCCCCTCCCCCAGTGAATTAGTTTAGTTTATACAACTGATCGCTTAAGCTTGATTATCTCCCTTCTCATTAACTTTGTTCGTGTATGAATAATGCATTAGGTCAGTCTGTCTAAGTAGATTATCATGTTATCTTTGTTTACTTGACAGTGATTGTGTCTCATGCATTAGCCCCGGGTTGTTAACATGTTCTGTAGGTGATTTTGCAGGAATTAAAAGTCAGGTGGCATAAGACAGACAAAAGAAAACAGGACGTTACTCCCTGGTTGACTAAAACAGAAATGTTTTATGCAGTATTTACTCTTACAGAATCATAATGAGGCATCATTATGAAGGTTACATGAGGCTCATTTAGTACATTTGTTTCCTCACCAGAAATTACAAGAATGCCACAAATTCCTATTTGTATATAATTTTATGATACTTTTATATGTTTTTTGGAACTTAAAAGTAACAGTCACCATCTTCTCATCCTCTCCTTTTGTATTTCATGAATTAAAGTATTTAAAGGGTTAAAAATGGACATTAAAAAGTCATGTGGATTACCTGTGGCTGACGGCACCCATTCACTGCAGAGGATCCATTGGTGAGCAAGTGATGTAATGCTAAATTTCTCCAAACCTTTTCTGATGAAGAAACAAACTCATCTATATCTTGGATTGCCTGAGGGTGAATACATTTTCAGCATCTTTTCCTTTTTGGGTTTTAATTTATGTTTGAAGATTTTAAAAAGCCCCTTTCTATAACTAAAATATCTTTTATTTTTTGCAACTGATTTTTTTTTTTTTTTTTTTTTTTTCCAGAAAACAACAGCTAAAGTTCTATGTCATATAAAGCCTTTGACATAACAGCACTGCTAATATTGTTGGCTTATGTTAGATTATTGCGTTTTTCCTGTTTTTTATGTAGCTTAGGACAAAAGCATCATGTGAACAAAATGATCAAATGTATTTCTTCAAGAAAGCATGAAAAAAAAGAGAACTACTAGTCTATGATATAGCAGTTCCTTCCACATTTACCCTTGTTTGATTTCAACATAAGCTGACTAACCGAGCAAACCAGCAGAGGTTTTCTCAATAAAATAGCATGATATGCATACTGTAACCTCATTCGTTTAGCATGCTTGTGTCTTGCTGCTTTGTTTTTTTTACATTTCAGAGGACAAACGATGAGCCAAGACACATGACAATTCACCCAAACTAGATTATGTGGAAGCAGAGAGACATAAACTTCCAAGCCCAGAAAGTTTACAGACCAGACCAGGAAACCTGAATTCTGCATTTTACATCTTTGTTGGATTGTGTGTGTGTTTGCCCCCAGACGTTTTTATTAACTGTTATTCAGTGGCAATCATAATTAACTTGTTACAGTATGTCCTTATATAGAAAACCAAGTAAATGTGCATGTTTTATAAACAATCATTATTCTCACTGTTTCTAGAGCAATATGAGAGCACTAGAGGAATATCTGAAGTGTTGTTTTCTGGCATCACGGCCAAAAGCTTTTGTCTTAGTTTGCATTCATTATGCTTCTGAGTGCGTAGGAAATGGATGTGAATATTTCCCTCTGGTGTAATAAAAAACACATAGCCTCTAATCATCAAAAATGACCAATATCCAGACAGCACAGTGATCGCAATGCTTTCTTTAGCCAAACTTTCTTTACTGTAGGGAAGTATTTGTTTCCACGCATGGATGCTTTTGTGATGGTAAATCACAGTTTCTAAAAGTCACAGACTGTGTGAGTTAGCAACATATGGAGAGATGTGTATATATATATATATAGAGAGAGAGAGAGAGAGAGAGAGAGAGAGAGAGAGAGAGAAGTTTGAACTTGCGTTTGTTTGAATCACAACAGAGCAGGAACAAATCAGTGTATGAACAGTTCAATATCAAAAATATAAAAGCTAGAAAAAATGTTTAGAAAAGAAGACAGCTCAGAAAATAATGGCCAAAACTGTTTTTCTACCTGAGGAAATATTAGAGGAGCATTTGAATGAAATTATGTGCTAATGGAGGAGGTAAGCGTGCAATGATGGAACCCATTAGTTGATACACTCAGGCACAGTCGACTCATTAGTGAAACGAGGATTTGTTACAAATAGCATCAGCTTTTCTCTTTTTCCATTGTTGTGAAGCAGTTTGGCCTTTTAGCTGCAATTCTCTTCTGTAGTTTACCATTACATTTATAAGCCATTCAATGCATTAATTAAGCAATAAGATGTGTTATATTGTGTTATTATATAATAAAAATGTGCTTTTTCTGAGAATAAAAATAAATAAAATATAGCATGAAATACGATATTAAAAAAAATAATAAATAATTTCATAATATAGTATAGTTTAGTATTTATTGTTTATATATTTTAGTATTTATTTATTTTTTATTGTGCTTACTATATATTTAAAAAAAACATTTATAATATAAAGAGATTAAAACTATATTTACGTTCTTAATACAATTTATTAATATAGTATTTTACTTGTCTCCACAGCAGACAGGTTACTGCAGCCCACACGCGGCCTTGAATGACTTTTCCCCATCCCATATTTTAAAACAATACTGAACATGGAAAAAAAAGCGGATTAACCATTTGTTTTGCTATATTAATGCAAAAAAAAAAAAAAAAAATGCTTTCACAAGCTCAGAATGTTCAAACTCAAAACATTTTTGAGCAAATATAGTTCACAAAATTCTTTAAAGAGAAGTATAATTTTTCCTATTTATCCCCAAAATGGGACTGAGTGCGCATTATTGCACATGGGACTGAGAGCACTAAACACATATAATCTGTTTCATTCATACTGAAAGCCCGAGGGTGTCCTCGCAAAGAAACTCCACATATACATCACAGAAGTATTAGAACTCATGACGTTCCAGGAAATCCCTAATATGGGCAAAGGCATCCAGACTGAGTAAAAAGAAGATAGAAACACTTGAACTGATTAAACATGGAGACAGCAAACACACAACGTGACAATATATGGTTTATCTATGTACTTCAATCCATCGTTAGTATTTTCATAATAATAAAGTATATCCATTATAATCCAATGCTAATCGACATTATTACAGTATATAACTATTTTCTGCCTCATTCTGTTATAAGAAGCCACATCAGATCAGAAATGAAATTATTTCAAACACTTAACTGATGTTGTGGAGTGAAATCATGTTAATAAATGTTCTCTTTTGTTGGACAACACTTCTCTTTAAGTTTTTTGGTGCGTGTTGCTTTTTCATATGCACATTATAAGTGTCAATACATAGCGGCTAATACTATCTTTATATTTTAATATTTAACAACTTATTAGGCCTATAATATATATTACATAAATTGATACATTATTTATGTTTTCTTTATATGGCGTGTTTTTATACTCGGATGCAGCCCGTTGGCCGCCTGTTGAGTACCCCAGCGTTACATGCTCACATTTGTTTCTGCTTATTGCCATTAGAGAAATGTAAAATCTAATGCTTTCCACATAAATAAATATTTAATGTCAAGAGCATTTTAGTTGCTCTGTGTTGCCATTTAGCTAACTTGATACAGTTTTAAATTGGACCATGTGTGCTAACCGCTAGGCTGCGAGGGCTAATAACCCTGTTGAAAAAAACAGCATATGCTGGTGGTTAGGTATGTTTTGAAGAATGTCTGCTGGTTTGAGCTGGTTTAAGCTGGTCCTAAGCTGGTCCTAAGCAACTAGCTCCTTGCTCAGGACCAGCTTAGGATCAGCACATGACCAGCACTTGACCAGCTTAAACCAGCTCAAACCAGCAGCCATGTTTCAAAACATACCTAATCAGCATAGGCTGGTTTTTTCAACAGGAAGCATATTAAGAATGACTGACAGATGTCTGATGCTACTACTACGCTAAGTATTTTAGCTCTCTGCTCCTGTTGGGGTGCGTAAAGACTAGAAATTTCTTGAATTTCATATTTTTCAGCTGTTTTTGTTTTGAGATGCTGGAACAAAACAGATACCGCCCTCATACCAGCAGCAAATAGATGTAGAAACTGAAGTCCCATGGTGAAATAAACACCTGGCTATTCTTTTTCAGCGGCGTGTGTTTGCAGGGTTACAGGTGATAGTGGAGGTCTAAGCCCTGTATTAAGATGTGTGTGTGCGGGCGCTAACACCTCCCACTCGCCGTATCCTGCTCTGAATTATTTCTTCTGATTGTGCCATACTGACAAAGCAAAATCAATGCATTCTGCAGCATTGCTTTTGTGTATGGTGGGAGGCTTGTTCATCAGCGCTCTTTTAGCACTGCTGGAGCTGGTTTAACACACTGGTTAAGCACTTTGACAAGAACACTCAATTAATTTCTGTAACCTTGGACTCTGAGTTCCCATTTTTGAGCTGAAATAACGGAAAATAATACATTATTAGTGTCACCTGTTTGGGTACAATCTCCTGCTTCTATTTCCCCCTCAAATTTTTTGCCCATGTCTAGTTGATGTTTGTAATAGTTTTGTAATAGCCTCCAACCAGTTTATGATGGCTGTTGTTCTTTATTAAGTATTATTATTCAATAAAAAATATTTTATATAAATAATAGCAGTATCTATCTATCTATCTATCTATCTATCTATCTATCTATCTATCTATCTATCTATCTATCTATCTATCTATCTATCTATCTGTCTGTCTGTCTGTCTGTCTATCTGTCTATCTACAGTTAGGTCCATATGTATTTGGACACTGACACAATTTTCATAATTTTGGCTCTGTATGCCACCAGAACAGAACTAAAAATGAAACAATCAAGATGTAATTGAAGTGCAGACTTTAAGCTTTAATTCAAGGGGTTGAACAAGAATACAACATAAAATGCTTAGGAATTACAATCATTTTTATACACAGTTGCCCCATTTTCAGGGTCTCAGATGTAATTGGACAAATAAATATAATCATAAATAAAATGTTCATTTTTAATATTTTGTTGAGAATCCTTTGCAGGCAATGACTGCCTTAAGTCTGGAACTCATGGACATCATCAGAGACTGGGTTACCTCATTTGTGATGCTTTGCCAGGCCTTTACCGCAGCTGACTTCAGTTGTTGTTTATTTGTGGGTTTTTCTGTCTTTAGTTTTGTCTTCAACGAGTGAAATGCTGTTCAATCGGGTTGAAATCAGGAGACTGACTCGGCCATTGCAGAATATTCCACTTTTTTACCTTCAAAAACTCCTGGGTTGCTTATGTTATATGTTTTGGGTCATCGTCCATTTGTACTATGAAGCGCCGTCCAATCAACTTTTGCTGCATTTGACTGAATCTGGGCAGACAGTATATCCCTGTACACTTCAGAATTCATCCGACTGCTTCTGTCTTCTGTCTCGTCATCACTAAACACCAGTAACCCAGTGCCACTGGAAGCCATGCAGCTCATGCATCCCACTGCTCCATGTTTCACAGATGATATTGTGTGCTTTGGATCATCAGCTTTTCCAAGCCTTCTCCATACTTTTTTCTTCCCGTCATTCTGGCACAGGTTGATCTTAATTCCAGCCGTCCAAAGAATGCTTTTCCTGAAGTGCTCTGGCTTTTTTAGATGTTTTTTGGCAAAGTCAAATCTGGCCTTGTTTGCCGCGTGTGGTGAAGCCTCTGTATTTTCTCTGGTGAAGTCTTCTCTTGATTGTAGATCTTGACAGAGACACGTCTGCCTCCTGGAGAGAGTTCTTCTCTTGGCTGGATGTTGTGAAAGGGTTTTTCTTTATCATGTAGAGGATTCTCCGATCATCACCACTGTTGTCCTCCGGAGACGTCAAGGCCTTTTTATATTGCTGAGCTCACCAGTGCAGTCTTTTTATTCTCAGAATGTACCAAACTGTTGATTGGCCACTCCGAATGTTCCTGCTATCTCTGATGGATTTGTTTTGTTTCTGAAGCCTAACAATGGTCTGTTTCTCTTATATGGAGAGCTCCTTTGACCTCATGAGGTTCAGAGCAACAGCTTCCAAATGCAATTGTCACACTTAGAATCAACTCCAGATCTTTTACCTGATTAACTGATGTAGAAATAATGAAGGAATAACCCACGCCTATCCGTAAAACAGCGTTTGAGTCAACTGTCCAATTACTTATGGTCCCTGGACCTTTCTTCCAATTTGAATTAAAATACCCTCAAAGTAAAGCTCAGAGTGTGCATTTTAAACCCAAAACATTTGAATATGTTTTGGTCGGCAGCTAAAATAATAAAAATTGTGCCTGCGTCCAAATATATATGGACCTAACTGTATCTAACATCATTCTATGATGTTATTCCCTACTCAAAGAGAATGTGATTTCAGACACAACCATTGTGTTCTAGTAGTTCTTCACATTGCTGCTTGTAGAAAAAACAGAAAGCTTCCTTAACAGTATACATACTGCATGCTACATACTGCTACATACCCATTGTTACTGAGCAGGACAAACCTTGTGTGTGTGTAACATCTCTGTCCTCTACAGGTGTATTTGGGGTATAACAACGTTGCAGCTCTCACAGTCTTGGCTGGAAAGCGAGGCTGGGAAGCCAGTAACATCAATGATAAGGTCATCACTTTGTTTATTCTGTATGATGCATCTATATATGTCTAGCATGTGTCTAGCGTGCTGAATTTACTTGTGTTTTGCAGATAGGAGTCTACGTGCACGAGGAGGCAGATAAGCTGTGTTTAAAAGTTGAGATGAAGATCAAAACTACAGCTTTTTATGCTTTCTCACTGCTCGCTGACCTGCGGTTACGGCCACAGTGGGACAAAAACTATTTGTAGGCTAACAAGAGCTTATTACATCCCTTTATCTTAAATTTATTGTGCTATAAGTTTTGCATTTACATCAAATTGTTTCTCACCATCTACATCCTTCCATATGTCCTCCAGGAGCTGTGAAGAGGTCGAGAAAGCAGATGAGGAGGAAACCATTTATCACATTAAATGCACCACAGCCAACAGTCACAGTTAACTTTTAACTGTTGCTTCTTGCCAAAGTCTTTAATCCATAAAAATGCTATGGAGTGAAGTTAAATGTGCAGGATTCCTCGTTCATGAAATAGGCTATTCAACCTGCAAGGTACTGTACCAACTATATCATCTGAAACTGAATAAAAACATTACTCTCCTGCTCAATCTGATCATTTCTGTCAATAAAAAAGATTTACAAAAATCAAAAATTTCAAGAATACAGTCATCAGATTACTTTGGATATGTAACTACATGAAGAAAATGACATGCAGTTGTAGTTTGATGTCAAATTAAAATGAATTACTATTGCAATATCAAGAGAAATAATTAACAATTGTGATATGGATTATAATTGTGCATCCTTAGTTCTGTATTATACTGCAGAGTCAATGGTTTATAAACTGGTTTATAGGTAATACTAAAATATGACTTTTTGATTAAAAAAAAATGGTATTGATAAGAGAGTTTAAAAACCCAAATTCAGTTTGATAAACCTGTAATAAGTATTTATTCCTATAAAAAGTATTTATTTGTCCTTCTGCTCTAAGACATCCTCTATCCATTCCTAAACCTCTTCCGCGAACCACATTTCTCAGAGCGGACTAGCAGCAGCAAAGCACAACCAAAAAATGTTTTTCTGCACTATGCATGCAGCTTTATTTCTTTTTACTGCTAGACGGCCAAATGCAATGTGGCTAATACAGAATATATAACACTCTTTTAAAAAAGAAGTATAAACTGTCTTGTAAATAAATGCTGCTTTTCAAATTCTCTTTTCTTTCTTGAGCACATAAATGAGAACAAACTTCAAACTCGAGTAACTTCATCACGAGGAACTTTAATAGCAAGTAAATGGTCTCTCAACAGAAACAGTCACTTTTATTTGTGCCTACAAATATCAGAGGTCAACAGTGAATCATTGGTGAGTTCGACTGCAGAAACCAAATCTAAATGGCAACAATCAGTTAAATAGTCCATTTCTGTATTTCTCCTCAATCCTCTGTGGATCAGAACACCACCACCTTGTCTTTTTTGGCTTGTGCTTTCTTCACAGGCACATGGACGTCCTCGTGGTCAGCGCTGATTCGGTTGGACAGGCGGCCGAGGGTGATGGAATTAGCTGCCAAAAAGAAGTTTGAGTTAATTTACATGCTTCTGTTTTCAGTGGATGTGGTTACATTAGGACTGAGCGACTCACTTGAGTTCTGGTGTTCAGGACAATCTTTCTGAAAGTGCTCCACTGAACCACAAACCCGACAGCAACCGCCTACAAGAACAAAACTCCACAACATTAGTGTTAAAACTGACAGATATTTAGTGCTTAAAGAGGGAAATCACTGACCTGCAGCATACAGTCCCTTTGGGTTATCAGGACAGGCTTTGGACAGATGTCCAGTCTGACCGCAGATAAAACATTTGGCATATGGGTAATTACCTAGAAAAGAGCTGCATTAATTCGATAAGTCATAGCAGGTTTGATTTATTTTTTTTTCCATTTTGAGCATCCAAACGTCTCATTCAACTCGTACCCATGGCAGGATCCACTTTAGCACGACATCTCTGGATCTCATGTTCGGTAGAACCACACCGATAACAGATCCCGCGACCCATCTCTTCATCGTTATCCGCCTCTGGGCAGTCAGCGAGACCGTGACCAGGCTTCCGGCAGTTGAAGCAGATCTAGATGGAAAATATGAGAACATAAGTGAGATATTTCATATTTAGACTTATTGATGATCTATGGAAGCTAATTTCTGCTTATTCAATTCTTAATTTATATGTCACAATTCTTTTGGCTTTTTTTTTTTTTTTTTTAATTAGGACAGGACAGTAATTTAGACAGAAAGTGAAGACGGAGAGAGAGGACTGGGAAAGGTTTGTGAGCCAGGACTCAAACGGAGCTATATTTCTATATTGTTGCCGACCACATCTCACAATTCTGACTCTTTCAAAATTGCAAGTTTCTCTCACAATTCTGAGTTTTTCATTCTGTTTTGCAGAGTTTCAATTCTGCGTTCTGAGTTTATATCTCGCAATTCTCAGTTTAACTCAATTTTGAGATACATCTCGCAGTTCTTTATATCTTGCCATTTTGAGTTTATATTTCGCAATTTTTTCATGTTTATATCTTGTAATTTAGACTTAACATCTCACAATTCTGAGAAAATGGCCAATTTGCCAGTATATATATATATATATATATATATATATATATATATATATATATATATATATATATATATATATATATAGCCATATATCGCAGTTTTCTCAGAATTATGAGAGAGAAAAAAAAATGTAAGAACTGAGAGAAAAAAAGAGATATAAACTCAAAACTGTGAGGGGAAAAAAGACTGAATTGTATTAGTTACCGTTTTTATTTTTTTATTCCACGGTGGAAAAAATCTCCCACAGTAATCATATTACATGCATCCTGCTCCTCACCATATTGTTCTTTTTGGTGTTTTGTCTCTTTATCCGTCTGTACTCTCGTCTCTCGTCTTTCTTCAGTGCTGTTGCCACTTCTTCTCTCAGATCCTGGTCTTCAGGCGTCTGACCGGCCTGCTTTAAATACTCCAGAAACCCGTTCACGTCGTCAGTGTCATGCTCCCGTTTCTTCTTTTTTGGGTTGTGTTTCTTTACGCCTGGTCTCTGCTTGATGTGTCGGCCAGCAGCGCTTGTTCCTGCTTCTCCAGCTTTCTCGCTCGCCTTCAGCTGCTTCCATGGCGTGGCGTCTGCTGTTCCGTGTTTATGGACATTGTTCGCTCGGGCCCACCTCGTCATTTTGAGTTCTGTTAGAATAAGAGAATATGTTCATGATCAGATGAATAACATATTTACTATACAAACAATTGTAACCATTACTTTCTGTCAATACCAGAGTCCATATACTAACAAAAATATTCAAAATGCATCATGGTAACGTTACTATAGAAGTGCCATGGCAATATACCATGTTGTTCACCATGAAAGTGCTTTGAAATACCATGGTGAATATGGTAAACATTCAGCACCATGGTATACAACGTCCTTGTCATAACATAACAAACATATCTAATAATATATCGAAAGAACATAACTCTTACACATCTTTAAACCTGATCTGATTTACAATTACAATCACTGTTGATACTAATTCAACTAATAAGTATATTAATTCGGTTCGTTGTTACCTCGTTATTTCAAAATGGGCGAACATCCGGGAAATTAATCTCTATAAAACATTCCTGGTTGGTGTAAATCTATCTCTTGTAATAAAAAAAATACAATACATTAATTAATTGTATACGCTCACCACAAAATATTATCTTCAACTATCAGCTGTCAACAACAAAACAGTTCACGTGTGTTTTTCTGTGTCCCACCAATAAAACCGTCCGGAATGAAACTACATCAAGAGCGTTTTGGTTCCTACCGCTATTGTAAACGGGCCCTCGCTGAAGTTCACGGAGCTAATTGTCAATCAAGAGCCACAGGTGGCCAAATAAGAAGCAAATCCAGGGCGTTTAAAAGGACACGTTTGTCTAGTCGTTTTATACTGTCCCTGTTTCCACAAGTTAGCAGCTGTTTAAAATGCTGTGGTTTATTTTACTGGTTGCATTGCTTTCTGAAGGTACTCTGATCACACAAATCTGTCACAAGTAAATCAGATATTAATTATATTCTGAGTTTGCATTCATGGATATAGCATATGGATTAAGATAAAGCTGTTCTGGGTACACTGAAGGCCACTGAAGGAAAACTGTGCTACTTTTTTTAACAAACTAAACTTAAGTTACATACTGTGATGTCTTTTATCCACAGGATATATGCACTCACTGAAGAGAGGACCACCTCATCTGATACAGACGAGTGAAACACAGCTCGGTAAGACATCTGTATACACAACCGCATGACCAATCAGAGCCTTCAGACCTGATTTAATGTCTTTATTAATGCCTTTAACAGGTTTTGAGGCAGACTATGCTGTACAGGAGGGGGATATCTTACTACCAGTAAGCCCAAATCTCATTTTATATTCATGATCAAGTCATTTAAGGCAAGATACATACAATTCCCCCCCTCAATGCACTTGTCTATTTTTGACTGTTTTGCTTATATAATAAGTCTTATTTCAGAAGACTGGGGGGGATAACAAAGTGTTTATTTTATTACACTTTATCTGTTTGTGTCTGTGGATTTCAATTACGATAAGTATCTTTAAAGACAGTTTCTCAAAATTAGTTTTCTTGCTTTAACTGAACCAAAAATATCCACTTAAAGGGATAGTTCACCTAAAAATGAAAATTCTCTCATCATTTGCTCACCCTCAAGTTGTTCCAAACCTGTAGGAGTTTCTTTCTTCTGTTGAGCATGAAAGCAGATATTTGGAAGAATGTTGGTAACATTGACAGTAGCCATCGATTTCCATAGTACGGGAAAAAAATACCATGGAAGTGGGTAAATGATGACAGAATTTTCTTTTTTGGATGAACTATTCCTTTACGTAGAACTTAAAAACACTATCTATATTATAGGCCTTAAAAAATAAATAAATAAATAAATAAATAAATAAATAAATAAATAAATTATTGAGAGACTACTCTATAAAATCTTTTAACAAGTATTTCAACAAAATGAAACCAATGCTTATTTAATATACAGTATAGTGCCTCATTTGCATATTTAAGCAACATTTCTTGTGATACAAAAACCGTTGTCTCTGTGTTTCTTTAGACTGACAGGAACGCAGCGAGTCAGCTGTGGGCCAAGGTGGATGGAAGATTCTCAGTGCCTTATAAAATTAATATTACTCTTAGTGAGTTTTTCTGCATGTTTGGTGGTGTTTTCTGCAGATATTGCTCTAATACCTTAGTTTCCTGTAGTGGTACAGTCACATTTTCAATAATTAGATCTGTATGTTTAAGTAATATCAGGTGAAGATGCATTGGTATTCAGAGAAATAATGTTTGTTTCTGTATATGTTCAGAGGACAGGACTGAAGACATTCTTAATGCCTTAAATATGATTTCCCAGAAGACATGTGTCGGATTCCATCCACATGTTAATGAAGCAGACTATTTGCACTTTGAGTATGGAAAAGGGTGAGTCACAGATTTTAGAAAAAAACTCATTTATATGGAGTGTAATTCAATGTCTTTTGTCAGGGCACTTTTCCAGTATATTTCAGACTTGGAAAAAGTCCGTCTTTTCCATCTGGTGTCATCACTGAATATCTAATCTAGTTTGTTGTTTCCTAAAGGTGTGCATCTTATGTTGGATGTATAGGGGGTGAGCAGCCTCTTCTGGTTGGGCCAAAATGTAAAGCTGGGAACCTCTGCCACGAGATCCTTCACTCCCTTGGCTTTCAACACGAGCATTCGCGATATGACCGTGGTGATCATATCCGTATACTTTATGAAAACATTGCCCCTGGTACAGTATCCATACTACTACATTAATTCAGCATTTCAGCGCAATTTAAAAATTGCTAATCGAATTCCTGTTATAATTTAGAGTAGTAGTTTCAGTATACATAATTTAAGTTTAGTCTGGGATCATACTGTTGCACTTTGCAACATCAATTTGCCATTTAAAATAAATAAAAGTTTAGTTTAGGTTTCTTTAACCCTGTTTAGCCTGACGTGAAGTATTGTAATAGTCAGAAAACTGCCTAGTTTTATTGTGGAGTGGAAAACCATGAAATTCAGTGACGATTGAGAGATGTACTCAATCTACAATCAGGTTTTTGTTCAACAGGTTTTCCAGCAAAGTTCTGATCATGTTGATAATTCAGAGGCCTTAAAGTATCAAATATGTTTTTATTTTACAGGGAAAGAGGAAAATTTTTTGAAGAAAAAGGGGAACACCCTCGGTCTGAAGTATGACCTGAAATCAATCATGCATTATGGAAAGTAAGAGTTGCAGTCAAAACGTGTCCCGAAACCGTTTGTCTGGGTGCATGACGTGCTTTTGGCTGGCTGAGCATTTCATTAGTCCTGATTTCATTCTGTTTTGCAGCAATTATTTCTCTCGCAATGGAAAGCCCACAATGGAGCCCAAAAAGAGCGGTGTAACGATTGGTCAGAGGAGTTACTTGTCTGATCTGGATGTGCAAAGGATCAGGAGGCTGTACCCCTGTGGTACGTCATGTGTGTTCATTTATCATACCAGCGATTATTATAGTTAACTCAAATTAAAAACATCAAATAGATTTGTTACTTGAAATGAAAGGTTAACTGATGCTAAATATAAACTTAAAGCAATAGTTCACCCAAAAGTGAAAACTTGCTGAAAATGTACTTGCCCATCCAAGACTGAGTAGAATAATCATGGAGGATGGTAAGACATGCAAATGTAAAAGTAAAGCAAACTGGATTCAAGAACGTTACCTCTTGCCCAGCTGATTAATGAAAACAAGGAAAATTTGGAGTTGTGATAACCTCCAAAACCAAAGGTGATACCTTTTTTTTAAAAGCTCATTATCATCAAATGTTTATATTCTGAGGCTGATTGCTGGCAACAGCCATTGTAGTATAGTTTGTGGCTTGGTCTTAGTGACTTAGGAGTCCTCTTCACTACTTCTACTTCTAATATTTCACAGACTTTGGAGCTAGTTTTAGTGCTAAAAAGCTTTGTGAAATACTCTTAGAGCAAAAATTTAGGCGTCCTAAATTTAGAACTGACATGCCCATTGTCTTTAAGATTTTCTCCTAAATTGGTTAGTTTTGAGCTACTTTTAGCCTTAAGATGTTTTGTGAATACGGGTCCTGATGCACTTATTTATTGATTTTTATCTTTGCCTTGCCATTGTTCTGTGACTTTGACATTGAGAGTTGCAGCTGCTCTTTCTGAATGAATCCGCTTTCTTCATTTCAGGCGAGACACAATAAGGATCAAGCAAAATCTTTAATGGTTACGTGTTGATGGCAGAGGAATTTTGAATCTAGGAGGACAAATAAAGTTTTCAAAATCTAAATGCATATGTCCCCAATTCTTATTTTTGTCATTTTTGTTTTGTCCAGTAGGTGGTAGTCACTGTGTTTTTTAGGTAGATGATGCGAATGGAGTCTGTGTTGCCAAAAAGAGGCATGAGGCACAAATGTACATACAGTACCATCTCACGAAGCTCAGTTTTATAGCATATTGCAGCGTAGTGTTTTTCTTTTGGATTCTTAAGTGAATTTGAGTTTAATTTCACCAGCATGCTTGCTAATCACAATCCATTTTCCTTGTTTGGAGAGTTGAATCCGTTTCCGTTCATCTGATATCGTTTTATTGTATTCTTCATTATTATACACTATATTGCCAAAAGTATTGGGTCACCCCCTTCTAATGAACAGGTTTGACTACTTTAGTAATTTCCATGAGTACAAATCTTAATGTTTAAGCATATAATGATATTCTAGGGAATTGTGAGCTTCTAATTTTAAAGCAACAGTTTGGACAGGACCCTTTTCTATTCTAACATGATAATGCCTCTGTGTATAAGGCAAGGTTCAAAAAGAAATGATTGATTCAGTCAGTGTGGAAGAACTTGACTGGTCTGCAGAAAGCCAAGTCCTAATCCAAGATGAACACCTCTGGTGTGACTTTAAATGCAGATCTTGAGCCAAAAACTCTTTACCAAACACCAATGACTTGTACATATGGGTACAGTCATTTTAGACACTTCCAAAACTGTTGCAACAGAGATGGAAATACAATTTTTAAATACATGAATTATGTTTCCATCTTTGTTGGCACAGTTTTGGAAGTGCCTTTTTCTGTTCTAAAGAAGGGGGTGTCCCAATACTTTTGTCCATATAGTGTATGTACAAGTCATTGGTGTTTGGTGATGAGTTTTTGGCTTAAGGTCTGCATTTAAAGTCACACCAGAGGTGTTCAGCTTGGATTAGGACTTGGCTTTCTGCAGACCAGTCAAGTTCTTCCACACTGACTAAATCAATCATTTGTTTTTGAACCTTGCCTTATACACAGAGACATTGTCATGTTCTAATAGAAAAGGGTCCTGTCCAAACTGTTGCTTTAAAATTAGAAGCACACAATTCCCTAGAATATCATTATATGCTTAAACATTAAGACTTGTACTCATGGAAATTACTAAAGTAGTCAAACCTGTTCATTAGAAGAGGGTGACCCAATACTTTTGGCAAGATAGTGTATATTGTATGCTTCATTACCTTTTAATTGTGGCCTTTTAAATAATAGTATGGGTGTAAGTTTTTAGTTTAATTCACCAGACCTCCTTTGCATTTACAAGTTCCACAGGGATTGGTACTCCATTATGGGGAACGGAAATCTTCTGCAAGTACATTTATATAAATATAGCCTAAAATAAACTAAAGAAGAGCAGGAGGAATAATGTTGCACAAATAACTGTTACACAAATGATTCTTTCACACCCACATGAAAAAATACTATAGTAATTTATAGTAATTACTGTAGTGTTGTTGAACCACACTATAGTAAAGGACTTGAATTAATTTGTTGTGGTAATTCTATAGTTGCTGTGGTAATATAACTATTGTAAAATAAACAAATTACTTTACCCAATACTGTATTGTACTGTTTTTTTTTTTTTTTTTTTTTACAACTATAGGGTATATTTTACTACAATACACTACAGTTTACTGTAGTAAAAACTGAAGTATACTACAGTATTTGTTTCAGTTTATCAGTTCACTATAGTTAATACTAAAGTATGCTGTACCATCTTTTTTTAATTTGAACATCGGCTAGCTGGATGTATTTAACACCTGATGTTCTTAAAATATCAATACTAAAATAAAAATAACCGTGACTGTCTGTTTGAACGACTTAATCATAATTAAACTCCTTGCAGTAATCGACCTTAAATTGCTTTGGCACTTTTTTTCCCCGTAAGTTGTAACGTTTCTTTTTAGACGCGGTTTCCGTTTGAGCCACTTAAAACTGTAAATTAAAAAAAAAAAACCCCGGTTTATAAATTTCACAACTGTCTGGTAACCCTGAGGAGGAGTGCTTCTCTGTCGTGACGTCATGAGAAGAGGGTATCTGCGTGACGTCATGGCGGGAGGCACAGTGAGGCGCGCGCTCAGCGAGACTCGAGTCAGTTCACTCCGGTGACTGATGCGCAAACTTCCACAAAACGTCTAAAGAAGAAAATAGTATAAAAATAAAATAATGGGCGAACGTATAGAAGGACTTCAGTATTTGAATTCTCGGATTCTTTTTATTCCGCTGATATTGAGGAAGTGTATTTTGTAAAATATTGAAAGTCTTAAAGTCTAATTGGAGCATTCCTTCGTGGATTTTTTTTTTTCCTTCTCTGACATGGAACTGTTTATGTAAAGATAATTTGTCTTTACAACGTTTGGTATTTGAGGAACTGTAATTTTGGCTTGGCTGGTGCGTATTTGGAGACTGTGAACCTTTTTACGCATCTTGAACATTTAGAGCTGTTCGGACACACACAAACCCACGGAGCTACTATGTTTGGATAATTTTTTCATTTTTATATTCTGCAAATTTACTTCCCTATCTTTTACTGTCTAAAAACTTAGTGTATTGTTTTGACGCGCTTGTGTCCTCGCGCATCTCCAAGCGCGCGCTGTCTTTTTTTTTTGGACATCAAAATCGGAGCAGATATATTAAAGAGCCTTTTTTGTGCCTTTTTTTGGACTGTAGGACCTCCTTTTAAATGCAAGTGGAATATCTTGATTTGTAATGATTTTTTTTTTCTTCTTCTTCTTGAAGTTCGCCAAAGGAAGCACCTAAAGGATGTCATTCTTTGATGTAAAGACTCATTTTAGTCATTTCACTTTCAATGATTTTCTAAAAGCAAGAATGTCTTTGGAAGGATTACGCTAGGATTTAATTCTATATCAAAAACTACTTTGCACTTCTCTGTCTAGCCTGGAACTTAAATATGACGGCAGCAATACAGCCTCCAGATGGGGCGTGTAGGTTGGGAGCAGGAAAAAATCTTAGTCCTGAGGTTGAAGCATGCAATTCCAGTTTTTCTTATTCCCCTGAAGCCACGGCTGCGTTTGCCACCGCAATGACGCTCATCATGCTCTTCACCATCTTCGGGAACATCCTGGTGATCATCGCCGTCCTGACGTGCCGCTCTTTACGAGGACCTCAGAACCTCTTCCTGGTGTCCTTGGCTGCAGCGGACATCCTGGTGGCCACATTGATCATCCCGTTCTCCTTGGCCAATGAACTGATGGGCTACTGGTACTTTGAGTCGTTTTGGTGTGAGATCATCTTAGCGCTGGATGTGCTCTTCTGCACATCTTCCATTATACACCTATGTGCTATCAGCCTGGACCGCTACCTGTCCATCTCCCGGCCGGTGCAGTACGCGACCCAACGCACCCCTCGCAAGATCAAGGGGGCCATATTGGTGGTGTGGCTCATCTCTGCGGTCATCTCTTTCCCCCCGCTGATCTCCATGAATAAGACCCCGCTGGCGAAGGATGGGGGCGGCCCACAGTGCAAGCTCAATGAGGACACCTGGTACATCCTGTACTCCTCCATCGGGTCGTTCTTCGCTCCGTGCCTCATCATGATCCTGGTGTACGTTCGCATCTATCAGATTGCTAAGAAGCACACTAGATGTCCTTCAGGAGAGCCGAGGAAAGACTGTGCAGGTGGTGTGCCACCAGGACGAGAGCTGCAGAACGGGAAAAACCAGGACAGTTTTGACCCTGCGAATGTCCCCAATCTGGCTGCGTCCAGATCTGATGCTGTAAACCAGCCTCAATCACCAGTAGAGATTCGGCAGCAGATGAAACGCTCAAGGAGGTGCAAGGACAACGAGGACAGTTCAAGCTCCGGCTCTGACGTTGAGGTAGTTGGGGGACATAATGCCAACGGGACGACCTCCAATGTGGGGGCGCTGAAGCCCGGCCATCAGACGTCCTCACCAACCCAAACGTACCAAAACATCATCGTAACATCAAAGGGCAGCCAGCTGGCCTCCAACATGAAACCAACAGGAACTCCGAACACCAGAAGGAAAGCCATGATCGTCCGTGAGAAGCGGTTCACATTCGTCCTAGCGGTCGTCATTGGGGTTTTTGTCGTCTGCTGGTTCCCATTCTTCTTCAGCTACAGCTTGCAGGCCATTTGTCCAGAGGCTTGTAAACTACCAGAGCCACTTTTTAAGTTCTTCTTCTGGATTGGATACTGCAACAGCGCCCTGAACCCGCTCATCTACACCATCTTTAACAGGGACTTTCGTAAAGCCTTCAAAAAGATTCTGTGTAAAAAGTGTAAGGACTGTTCTTTTTGA
Source organism: Spinibarbus caldwelli (assembly GCA_039654775.1). Lineage (NCBI taxonomy): Eukaryota > Metazoa > Chordata > Actinopteri > Cypriniformes > Cyprinidae > Spinibarbus > Spinibarbus caldwelli. The sequence goes on along the minus strand of CM077266.1, from coordinate 1,808,888 downwards.
AACTGGACAACCCTGAAAAACAGTGTTATAGAGAAAGGTGTCATTGCTCCCTCTAATAATGAAGCTCATAAAAACGGTCAGGGTCATTTCACTCCAGTATTTCACCTATACTTTTAGCCATGAGACACATTTTCATGACAAAAAGTCCTTTCAGCCCAGACTATACCATTATTGGCTGCACGTATTTTTGAAAGTTTCTAATAATATTTTATTAATAATAATAATATATAAGTGTGTGTGTGTGTGTGTGTGTGTGTGTGTGTGTGTGTGTGTGTGTGTATATACACACACACACAATTACTTTTTTGTGATTTCTTATTCATAGTGTTGGAACTTTTTTTTATCAGTATTTTATATATCAGTTAAAAGATTGAAAATTGCACTTACAAAGCCTCTATAAACAGCAGAGATCATTTGACAATTTGTTGTCCTTGCCAAAGAAACTAACCATTTGCAGATCCTTTTTTCCTTTGCATGTTCAGGATTGTCTTTGAGTCTTTATAAATGTCTTTGCATGGCAGGGATTTGGAAACAGCATGTTTGGTTATTATATTTTTGCCCTTTAATTGTCATGTCAAAATAATGTCACAAAACAAAAAATGCAAGACCATTAGGATACTAAAGAAAATAGATGACTAAATAAATATCTCTTCATTTTGGGGTGAAAAATGACCTGGCCATGTGTTTCACTGGATTTTGAAAATCATACGGATAAATGCGCATCTCAGAATCACACAATGGTTTCCTCTGTATCCAGACATTTAAATAACTGCTATTTACTATTCTTTTGAGCGTTTGATGAGTATTACATCAGTAGTTCCCTATCCTGAACTGAGTGGATATATCGGCACACATTCCATTCAGTTTTGCGTTTCATCAGCTGAGGTGCTACATCAAACATGAGGAACTCTCATAAGATTGTGCCGGTGTCTCTCCCGAGACGCTCTGGCCTCCAGGATGTTGTTTGTGACCTTTCCAGTGTGCATTCAAAGACAATGCAGCTCTTTCTTAGAGACACCTCAGGCTCTGCTGCATTGTGAGATCACAGAGCTGGATATGAGAAGATTTCAGAGAGCGTCACCTCTCTGGGAAAGTGCCAGAGCTCTTAATGCCAAGAGAGGCTTCGCTCTCTGGGGTGAGAGAAAATAAAGCACATGCATTACTGTAGCTAACTTTAAAATTGAGTCCAAACACACTCTGTTTAGATTAAAAGCATGGTTTTGACTGACATTTTTGCTGGTTTTCAGATTTTAACCAATGAATGACATGGATTTCCTGGACAAGAGTCTGCTTGGTCGCTGTTTTCGCCTAATTTGATGGAAAGTTTCTGATTGCAAGTAATGGCCATTGTGTCTGCAGGCTGATGCTTTGGGTTATCAGAACCTCTTCCAGTGTTTTTTGTGTCTAAAGGAGTGACAATTATGTAAATGAATTGTGCACTTATTAATACCTCTTGATAAGACTTTTTATTATTTTTGTGCTGTCATAAGAATGTTTGTGTGCTTTAATTTAGCTTCACAGTGATATTGGTGACTGTGTGAGTGCAGATAAGTGAAGCTAGGCATGCAACAGCATGTCTTTGACAATAAAACTGCTTCTCAGAATTTGGTTCCATTGTGCATCCTGCTGAAATGAGATGTTGTTGTAAAGCAAATATATTAGTGAAAATAAATTTATATTTGAATCATCTGCATCTTTTGCGGAGTAATTTTTGGCAGCTGATGTGCAAGTTGCTAATGATTGTTTTCAAATATTCATGACATGGAAGTTTTGCTGTCTCTTGTGTATTCTGATAGCCAGTGATGTTTATTAGCAAATCTGAGTTTTATTTTTGATTCATATGATGTTATTGTTGTCCATTAGATTTGTTGGAATCATCATGTGTCACAGGCTGGAACACCTTTATATATTTGGCTGTGATTTAATGTTGCTCACAAACCGAAAGATTTTTACTCATTGGTAGATGTGGCACTATAAATTTTAGCCGGGGTTGTTTTCTTTTCATTTCAAATTATAGTGTTAAGTTTTATAAAAAAATATTTATGAAAACGTTTTACATTTATTAAGTCTCCATGACAATTTGAATCCCTTCATTACATTTGTGGCAAAATCTGCTGTTTGCAGCTGTTCATATTTTCATCCAGTTGCATGTTAATTTTGTGAAACGATGCTTCCCTCTGCAATCTCAAGTGTCTGTTCCTCTTTTTGCAGCGGTAGAAGCAGATGCTGCCAAATGGGCCGAGGTGGGGCGTATTTGTACACAGACTTAAGAAACAAAGATGCTGATTATTCGGGCTGCTGGATTCGCTTTTATAATGACAACAACAACAAACGCTTATGAGCAAATCAATTTATACCCTTTTTTTCTTGCATGCATGCATATGTCTGAGTACTTTTCACAATGCTGATAAGAAGTCTGGCTCTTTGAGACAGTTTGCAGTACTTAATGCATTATGAGGCTGGCCTTAAAATTAAATTAGACCGTCAAAATGGATTGTTTATGGCTTGAAATGGCATTTCTAACTACATTGTAAAGACTTGTAGGTCTTTGGACTTGGGATTGTAAGCAATCTGTAATTAACCACTCAAAACACCCTAGCAACCGTATAGCAACGTACTAAACAACATTCATTGCACCTTGGAACACCATAGAATTATGCCACAACTCATATTGAATATATAATTGGTATTCCTCCTTAAAATAATACGTTTGTTTAGTTCAATTATTCTGAGATTCTTAATCCTATTATTAAGTCTATGCACATTTCTAAGGCATATAAATTATCAACATGATCAAAACTTTGTTGTACATGATCAAAAATTTGTTGTACACAATCCTTTGCATGCCTTCTGCCATCTCATTGATAGTTTATACTTTTCAGCAAGTAAATGCAGCGTGTTTTTGCTGTGAAATCTCCTTATTTTACTTTATACTCCTTATTTTACTGTTATTATGTAAACATAATAACAGTAATATTGTTAGTAATATTTCAAGAAGGAGCACTTACTGGACAGAAGCAACTTATGTTTACTTTCAATACTTTTATTTATTATTTTTTAAAAGAAAAATCATGTTAAAATGTGAATATCAAATATGATGCATCAGGTTTTTGATGAACATTTATTTGTTTATCTATATGTTTTGCCCTCACAATGAAAACTACAAAGCTTTGATGATAATAATAATAATAAAAGTATTTAAATATCATCTAAGCCATTACATGGAAATATAGAGTGACAGTTGATACTTAACATGCATTTTATGTAAATAGTCTGCTATATTATAAAGAGTCATTTCATATGACTTTTAGCCATATAAATATCAGCAACTGTACTAAATTGTAGATTTTTCCTTATATTGGGCCTCTGAAATACATTTGAAGTGTTTTTTTCCTTTTGAGCATGAACTCCATGTCCTCACTGTATTAGGCATATACTACTGTAAATTAACCATATAAGCCTGGTGTTAAATATAATAGTCAACAAAAAACACTTTTATAAAAAACTAAAAAAATACAAAAACAAAAAAATACTTAGCTTCTCTTTCTCATGAAACTGAGGTGTTTGTGGTTGGGTAAAGGGCTGTTTTTCTACTTTGAGAGTCAAGTTCAGAGAACGTGGTAAGAATTGCTTCAGTGATGTACAGTATATCAGTGAAACTCAAAATGTTTTATAATGATGCTAAGTGTCTCATAACTTTATGAAGACAATGTGAGTGATGATAATGTTTACCTGTATAGCACACACCACAGCAATGCTAATGTCTGTATGGGGCTTTTTTTTTTTTTTTTTTTTAACTTTTATTTTATTAAAAGTTTTTAGAACGCAGTGTTATGCACGAGACGAGCGCACCGGTCAAAAACTTGTGTCTACTGTGTGTACATAGAAAAACTATGGAAAAGCAGCACAGTGGAATGGAAAAATGCATTGTGTGTGAATAGGCCCTTATAAAAGTATTTTAGCATTTACTATGGGCATTTAGCATGTCGAGACTATGTGTGTGTATAGGCCTATGTAATATGCGTTATTAAAAATATATATAACTCGTTAATACAAATCAATATGAACATTATTATAGCTACTGTATAGAAATTCTGAATAGAAAGAGATGTGAGTATGTGTTTCTTTTTCTATGTATACACACACAATGTATTCTTATCTAAAAGGGGACATCGCATAGACTTTGATTGTTTTATATACAGCTGAACTCTCTCTCTAGTATTTAGCTGTATATAAAACAAAATCTATGCAATGTCCCCATTTCTATATATATATATAGAATATATATATATATATATATATATATACAGTGCTGCTAGAAAGTTTGTGAACCCTTTAGAATTTTCTATATTTCTGCATAAATATGACCCAAAACATAATCAGATTTTCGCACAAGTCCTGAAATTAGACAAAGAGAACCCAATCAAACAAATGAGACAAAAATATTTTCTTTGTCATTTATTTATTCAGGAAAATGATCCAATATTGCATATCTGTGAGTGGCAAAAGTATGTGAATCTCTTGGATTAGCAGTTAATCTAAAGGTGAAATTAGAGTCCATCTGTGCAGAGGTGTTTTCAGTCAGTGCAGTGACTATCAAATATCAGTACGTGACCTGTTTTATTCAAAGAACAGGGATCTATCAAAGTCTGATCATGTTTGTGGAAGTGAATCATGTCACGAACAAAGGAGATTACTGAGGACCTCGGAAAAAGAGTTGATGTTGCTCATCAGGCTAGAAAAGGTTACAAAACCATCTCTAAAGAGTTTGGACTCCACAAATCCACAGTCAGACAGATTGTGTACAAATGGAGGAAATTCAAGACCATTGTTACCTTCCCGAGAAGTGGTCGACCAACAAAGATCACTCCAAAGCAGAAGTCAATTGGAGGATAGAGTGTCAGTAATGTATAATAAGATTAAACACTCAATTTTCAGTTAAAGGCATTTCATTATTGAATTCAGAGATGTCATTGTCTAGTTTAAATAGTATATATGAAATCAAACTGATGATAATCGTTAGAAATTAAGTGTCCCCAACTGAGCAAGCCAGAGGCGACAGCGGCAAGGAACCAAAACTCTCTCTGTGACAGAATGGAGAAAAAAAAACCTTGGGAGAAACCAGTCTCAGTCGGGGGCCAGTTCTCCTCTGGCCAGGATATTATTGTTTATTTATTTTTTTTACATATTGTTTTAATTAAATTTTAAATGTATTATATTTCTATTTTTATATTGTTGCAATTTCTAACAATAATAGCATTATGTAGTTAGGTATTTTATTATATTTTTTGTTATTTTGTTTTATTTTTAGTTTTATTGTATTTAAGTCGAGGTCTTCACTGGGGATATGTCCCCGGGGCTCATCCAGGTGTCCGGCCTCCGCCGACGATCAGGGCTTTATAAGTAATTAACAAGATTTTAAAATCTATCCGATGTTTGATAGAGAGCCAGTGCAGTGTTGACAGAACCGGGCTAATATGGTCATACTTCCTGGTTCTAGTAAGGACTCTAGCTGCTGCATTTTGGACCAACTGTAGTTTATTGATCAAGTGTGCAGAACAACCACCCAGTAAAGCATTACAATAGTCTAACTTTGAGGTCATAAACGCATGAATTAGCATTTCTGCATTTGACGTTAAGAGCATAGGGCGCAATTTAGATATGTTTTTGAGATGGAAAAATGCAGTTTTACAGCCGTGTATTAGTAGCTAGTTAGCAAGGGTGTAGGTTTGCTTTTGACATTGGTGGGGACATAAACCCAAGTAAGACTTTATAATAGGATTAAGAATCTCAGAATACTTGAACTAAGCAAATTTATTTTGAGGAATAACAATTATATATTCAATATGAGTGGTGGCATAATTCTATGGTGTTCCAAGGTGCAATGAATGTTGTTTAGCACGTTGCTATACGGTTGCTAGGGTGTTTTGAGTGGTTAATTACAGATTGCTTATCAGCCCGAGTCCAAAGACCTACAAGTCTTTACAATGTAGTTAGAAATGCCATTTCAAGCCATAAACAATCCATTTTGATGGTCTAATTTAAATTTCAACACCAGCCCCACAGTGCATTAAGTACTGCAAATTTTAACCAGACTTCTTTTTAGAAGACTTCTTATCAGCATGGTGAAAAGTACTCAGACATATACATGCATGCACGCAAGGAAAACAGGGTTTAAACTAATTTGCTCATAAGCGTTTGTTGTTGTCGTCGTCATTATAAAAGCAAATCCAGCAGCCCGAATAATCAGCATCTTTGCTTCAAAAGTCCCACCTCGGCCCGTTTGGCAGCATCTGCTACCGCTTCAAAAAGAGGAAGGGACACTTGAGATTGCAGAGGGAAGCGTCGTTTCACAAAATTATCATGCGACTGGATGGATGAAAATATGAACAGCTGCAAACAGCAGATTTTGCCACAGATCTAATGAAGGGATTCAAAGTGTCATGGAGATACAGATGGTTGTGTGTTCGGTCCTCAGGTTTGCATGAGAATGAATAAACTGCATGAAGGTACTTTTCACGGTACGGCTCTGTGGCAAACCAAGGAATGAGGAGACGAGGTAAACTCGAAATAACAGTCTTTTAATAATCCAAATCAAACGGGGAACACTGGACAGGCAGAGACACACAGGAACACGACAAACGTCAATACCGGACAGGAAACAGGGCAGAACACTCCAAATACTAAACGTAAATGAGATAATGAAACACAGCTGGAACTGAATTTACTAATAAGGACAGGAACAGAACCAAATATGGGCATACAAAAGGTAGGGAAACAAGACAAGCCTGACATTACTCCCCCCTCCTGGAATGCACGTCCACGCGCCTCCTAACATCCAACAGGGAGGGAGGGTGGGTGCTCTGGAGGCCCCTCAGGACAAACACAGACAGGCTTACAGGACAGGAGGCTTCCAGGGTGCGGAACCCATGGCGGATCAGGCAGTTCGTGGGCACCATGGCGGTTCAGGGAGCTCAGGAAGCCATGGCAGGATGTCCTCCGTGGCCTTGGCCTCGCCACTCGGTCTGGCCACCACGACCGGAGCCCCACTACCCCTCCCCAGAAAAAAAAAAAATCCTTGGGGAAACTTACGGGGCTTAACTCGAGGACTGGAGTCCTCCCTGCGCAAAGGAAGGGGCCCAATCTTTGAGCTCCCGCCCGCAAGCGAAAAAGACGCGGAAAACGGGGAAAACGGGAGTGCGCCGACAAATGTCCCCTGCAACAATGTTAGGGCTATATCCCTGTGCGTTGAGGAGGAGTTTTAGTTACATGTGAAACAAGCCACCCTCCGCCGCCTGGATTCGAACCTAAGTCTGCGTGACGGAAGTCCGGTTCTGAATCAAATTCGCGATCCGATTGTAGCGCATCAAACTGAATCATTTTACGATGCAGTGGTTTAACTGATTAAACTAAACTAAAACTCCGTTGATACTGTGTTCTTTGCTCGCTTTTATCTATATAATTTATTTGTTGCGGAAATGAAATCACTACAATAGGCCTAATTTACAATGTTTTTATTAAATTGTGATCACGTGACAGTTTTCGTCGTATTGAAAACACGCCCCGCCCCCACACCTGCTCATTCACAAATCACTCATTCACAATATTACATTGACTGATATTTATTATTTAGTATTTATTATTTTTAAAAAGCATATTACATGTTTATGTTTATGGTTAAATAAAATGAATAAAAATGTCTCAAAGTTTTTGTTTTGTGTGTGTGGGATATGATTTGATTGATATGATTTATCAGATTTAATTAAAATAAAAAAATAATAAAATCTAATAAAAGTAATAATAAAATCTGATCAAAAGACACTTCAAATGTAAAGTAAAATGTTTTATTAAAATTAATACACACAAATATTGAAATGAGTACACACACACAATATGAAAGAGTGGGCCCATGCAATATATACAAAATATATACAGGAAAGATATTATTTATTGAGGAGGATACAGTACTGAGGAGGATATGGGACAATATGAAAGAGTGGGCCCATGTAATATATACAAAATATATACAAGAAAGATATTTATTTATTGAGGAGGTGGAGTTTGGCATTTATTTTTCTGGCGCTGTTCTGCCAACCAATCATCTAAAGATTTGCCATTTGAGGCACGTGAGCAAAATGTGGCATTACCATATCGGCTATGGCCAAACTCTTTAGTTTTGGGCTGCCCACATTTGCTGCACGTGTTAAAAGTAACTCCTCGCACATACTTCCTCTTATGGACTCCGCTTTCCGTGTCCAGGGCCCGCCGGCGCCTGTTCCTCTGGGTGTAACGGGACATAGGAGCATCAGATGCAGGAGCAGGCGGAGCTGGGACTGCACCGAATGTTGAAGCACCAGAAGAGGGAATGACCATTGACACAGTCATGTCCGGGTTAAGGACTAGTGTGCCTAACAGCGAGCCAGGTGCTGAAATGGGCTGCACACCTCCTGATGCTGTGGGGGCAGGTGCAATGGGGCACTCCGTAGAGGTAGCAGCGGGCCGTCGACCTGGTCGTAGAATTGGAGCCCGTCCTTCTTGATTTGGTGGAAGGATAAATGGATGTTTTGGGCCTGATGTTGATGGCGCTTCATCCAATTTTTCCCTCGGCGGAGGAAGCTGCGTATCGGCCACAGCAATTGGGTCAGGTGGAGTCAGTCCCTGAGCGAGGACACTCATTTCCTGATTCTTCTGCCGCCGCTGAAACCTAAAAAATAAATTACTTGAATTATATATATGTTTAGAAGTATTCAGTTAATTTGAAGCAAATAATGTGCCTTGCTTACCACTGAATGAGTGTCTTCTGGTTTAGCTCAAACAGCTGGATCATTGTTTCATCCATCAGCCTGCGACAGTTAAGCACCAGCTCTCGGATGTGGTGGTAATCCGAGAGGATTTTAGACCATCTGGGGGTGCAAACTCCAGCCTTCTTGGTTGGCGACTTGTGTAAGGCACAAAGCTTGATACAAATGGCCTCAACCAAGCGGCTGGTGCTGGGCCACTGTGCTGGACCCCCAGGATGTCCAATCAGACACCGTTTTACACTCTCCACACCCGGTGTGACTCCAGAGCGCTTCGGTGCTTTAAAGCGCCCATGTGTGAGCTGAGGCTGATGTCGAGGCTGATAGTTGACCCGCTGTTTGTCAGAATCAGGGAGAGCTGTCCACAGCTGGATGGCCTCTGTCACCTGCAGGTCAGTAAGGTAAGGTGCCTGACGAAGACCCACCAGGTAACCAGCCAGATCCTGGACCTTGTCCCACCCAGCGACGCCATCGGGTCCAATAACTGCTCCCTAGTAAATGCAGATTAATGTTAATATATGTGGAATAAAACGAGATTCAAATTAAATAAAGCCCTTAAAGTGTCTTACCTGAGCCTCGTCGGAGAGACTGCTTCCAGTGTCGGATGGCTGTGACAGCACTGAAGGGGCAGGGGCAAGATGCTGTCCTTCTCCACCAAATGATGTGGACGGCTCAGCCAGTGATGCTGGGGACTGAGGCAGAGGCAAAGATGAGGGGCTGTTTTCGAGATCACGGCAGGGCTCACCCTCATACAGCACTGGAACTGTGATGTCCTCCATGATCTCTTCCTCAAACCCCTCATCTTGCAGGTCCTGGTCATCAACTGCCTCCACCAGCCTGTCTTCCTCCTCTGGGTTCTGGAGCACTGGAGTCAGTGTTTTGCCAGTCTGACTGTAAAGGTACTCCATTCCCAGCAATTCACCTGCAAATATGGAAAAAAAAAAAAGGGTCTCAATTAAATATGTGCAGTTTCACATGGGAGCAATTTACTTCATGTTTTCACCATGAGAAGATGATGGCTGCATCAAAGCTCCTAAACAAAATGCTAGTAAAGTGTGTTAACATAAATTGTCTAGTATTAATATATGAATTCACAATTATTCAGTTTTTTTTTTGAGTGAGGTCATAGAATCAGTAAACATGTTGATGGTCATAATAGTGACCGCTGGGATAACAGGATTTAGGTATACATATAAATCCAATTGCAGTTGTTAGTGAAAGCTGCACTAAAATTAAAAAATACCGCACTAAATTAAAAGTTCAAATGTTACAAATACGTTACAATATTGATGTTTGGTAGCACTAATATAACAATTTTATCATATATATCACAATAAAGTAACAATTTTGATACGTTGATAGTTGTATTTTTTTTTTTAATTTTAACTCAGTATTCCTATCAGTGTTGTACAAGGTTTTTTATTTGTAATAATAGTAACTGAGTGTGATGAAATAGAGTGTGAGTTTAATATAGCTGGGCTGAGATATATATAACAATTTTTATGACTGTAGAAATATGTTAATGCAGTACACACATTATCCCACCGGTCACAATTGTGACCGACCATAAAACACAATTTTTCACTCATTTTTCCAAAAAATAATTATTGATTATTTCAAAGGATTACTAATGACACATCATCTGGGTATTTTTATGTCTAAATAGATAAGGCTAAATAGATAACCTAGTAGAATATTACAAAAGAACAAATGAATGAATTTCTTGCCTGTATACGCTCCCGGAGGGCGATAGCGCTCATCCCAGGGCTTCCCAAAGACTGTTCGGCTAAGCTGGTCCACAGCCTCTCTCATGGCGCTGCCGTATGACCGGATAGAGGATGCTCCTTTTATGGCGTCTTCCATTCGGTCATCATTCCAACGCATCAAGCCCTCAAGGAGATAGGCCTGAAAATGCGCATCACTGGCACTGGTTCCTAAAAGTTAATAAAAAAAAAATAAAAAAAAAGAAATAAACAAAAAATAAAAAAAGAAATTAAAAAAAAAAAAAAAAAATGTACAAGATATGTACTACACTTGAGGTGCTATGAAGTAACTGGTTACATGTAATAGAGTAATGTAATTGTCTATTACATGTCTTAAAATGATTGTCATTATAACTAGAATTACTAGTGACTTTGTCGATGCTTATGACATCAGAAAAGAACTGTAATATTACTGTAGAGTGTGGCATTTATTAATGTGACATTACTTTAACGTAATGGAAGCAGTTACAGTGCTTATATTTTTTACAGAAAAATTAGTAATCTATATGTATGTAATACCTGGAATAAAACGGTTCAGGTGGAGGTGGAAGGACTCCAAGGAGGTAGAGCCACGGGCACACCTGTAGCAGCACAGCTCCACACCACCTTTCTTCAGTGTCCCCGTCTTCAAGTAGAGCGGAAAGTGCTCTGGGTCTTGGATACACGGTACGTGCTTCCGCTGTTCTTTCCATATCTGCTGGATCCGTTCCTGGTCTAGCAGAGGAACTCCCAGAGTGTCCTTTCCAGCCGTACTGTCAAACAGATCGATCAGTGATTCGATCAATCTGGTGGTCTCCTCCACCCCCCTGGTCCTCCTCCGGCAGTGCAGTGCCAACTCCCTCCGGGTAATGCGAGCACTGACCGCCCTTTCTGAGATGTGGCCAGCCTTCTTTGCCGCCAGCTCACCCTCCTTTGCACGGCGAAGAGCAGCCACATCATCTGGATCCCACTGAAAGATGCACGCGGACAGACGTGCCATGAAGATCCCGTAGAGCGGATGAGCCTCTGTCGTGACACCTGCAGCAAATCGCCGCATGAAATGCCAGATGTCGAGGCGCACTTCAAGCTCATCCCACTCCGGAAACATGATCTTCACCCGAGACTGGCCGTGCTGACTGCAGCAATCTCTGTCCACGTACATCACCTTTGGGGCCGCCTCTCCTGCCTCCCGGTAGCGTTTCATCAGGCCAGCTGCCATGGCGTCCAGTCCATGTCCCTCGGCGGCTGTCAGCACAGAGACAAGGACCTGGCCGTGTTCGTTTCCCACATTTGTACACCAGGCAGCTGTTCCTGATGCAGCACCGGCAAGCTTCTTTGTGACCTATTTGAAAAATAAAAGGGTCAAATACTGTGTTCATTATGTATGCACACATATCCATATCTGCCAAATTTCTGGATATAAAAAGGGTTGAAAAAAATACCTTTTTTGTTGAGTCCATTTTGAGAATACAGCCGAAGACAGATGTGATTTTTGCCTTGACCTCGTGCAGTCGCCCCAGAACATCCCTGGCATACACGGCTAACAGCCACTTAGGTTTAGGTAGGGCAGGTAAAAGGGGAGGCTCAGCAAACACAGGAGGCTGCACAAGGGAGGACCTTGTGAATGGTTCACAGGCAGTCAGGTACTGCAGAACACGCTGTGTCCAAGCCTCACTGTGCTGTTCCATCAGTTTCTTGTAAAGCTGAGTCACACTGTTACCCAGTGTCCTCTCCCTCATCATCCTCAGCACCCGGTTGTCACATGAGTATCTAAGGAAACAACAGTATAATCATGCAAATGCTTTTGGTTGGTAAAATAATAACACAAATAAAAGCGTCTAATAAAGAATGATTGTCATTATGAATTACCTGTACGTCAGCAAAGCTGGAAACTGAGTGCGGTGGCCCATATCCAGCTGCACTAAGATGTCCTCGGACCAGGCGGGATACTTCTTTTTGCAGCGTTTGCACTCCAGATACTCAGTGGCAAGGTCATACCAACCATCGATGTCCAAGACCTTGCGCACTGTGCGGTAAAGTCCTGCCGCTGTTAGTCTGTGTTTACCACAGTCGGGGCGAACACAGGCAAGAGGAAACAACCACATCTTCAGTGGCATCCACAAGAAAAGGGGCCGACAGAAGAAGAGGTCAGGTGAGGCGGGTGGCTGCGTGTGAATTAAAGGGGGCTGAGGAGGATACCACCAAAGCTTCAGCTGGGACACTAGTTCTGGCTTGCCGGTTCGTGGGTTGGCCTTAAATAGAGTGTTCCTGATCCACTCATGCTGGAAAGGTGGGAGATGATCTTTCCAGTGACTTGGAAGCTCAGCTGGTGGCTGATGATGTGGAGGATCTGGTGTTTTTGCTGTTCCTGCTGATGGAGACAGACCGGCACAGGCCTCTGAGTGAACAGTAACAAAAACAATATAAGGATGACTGCTGCATTTGATCATAATATGCCATAAATTCAGCCCACAAACAGCCTGCGAAGCAGGAATTTTGGACAAGTATTAATAATTAGTGAAGAAAATGGTACTAGTGTTAAGAAGTAAAAAACACAGTGTACACTTTATTGATGATTAGATGGAATGGAGTAAGGAAAATTAGGTGTGATGAATTCAGTATGAAGTAATGATGCCCACAGACATGAAGCATGCACACAGATACAGTAAGGAAACGGTTCCTCTAATCATTAGAACAATGAATCTCCTCCATCCTGTCTGCTCAGGAGGAGCTAAAGAGTGAGCGAGTAAAGCAAGCGGTGTGAAAAAGTTATCCGGTGATTGTTTAACAATGGGTAAGTTCGGAAACGCAAATAAATACTCTGAAACCTTTGGACATCCTTAAGGTTTTGAAGAAGTGCACTCAAAGAATGCATCCTGCTCGAGGCTTGATGTGACATAATTCTGTATTGTAAACAAAAAATATTTAAAAACATCGATTTTTTTTTTTTTTCAAAAATAATGCTTCTCAGTGTATTTTCACAAAACATTCTTATAATATGTGCATTTGTGTCATATGCCACACCTGTATTTAGCTGTGCTTCACATTGTGATGCAGCAAATACCAGCTCCTCATCATCATCTTCAGCAGTGGGAACGGAAGTGCCTGGAGCACAAATGTTAAAACTATTACTATGAACAATACACGGAGACAAGCGTTTGTAAGATGGTGCTTATTTACCAGTAGCGAAAAGCTGCCTTTGGGCCGGTGTGGAGCTTCGGGCTGGGAATTTTGTTGCTGGAGGAGGTAAAGTGGACTGCGGTAATGGATCTGGAAACAGTAAGTGGACAAGTTTGCCATTATGATAAATGAATACATGTAGAACTGCCGTAGAAAAAAATCAGTATTCACACTCCTACTCACGGGGTTTAACTGGTGACATGAGTTTTTTCGCCACCTGTGAAGGAGACAAATGTTTCCCACGCGCCAGTAGCGCTTTCACAGTGGCGGTCTGCTGTACACCAGTTCGGATAGCTGCAGGTGGAGGTGCAGAGGCACTGGAGACTGTAGATGTAGAAGCAGAGGCACTGGAGGCTGCGGGAAGACGGGCAGGCTGACGTACACTGGTGCCCACAGCAGAAGCCCGTCTTTTCAGGACATATGTCTTGAAAATGGCCATGTTGGTGTTCGGCCTGGCATCTGCCTTATTAACCAGGTACCTGATGAGGGCTTGTGCCTTCTTGCTCTGGTCCTCATAAACATCCTTCATGGACCGGCCCTGGAAGTCACCAAACTCCACCATCAAGCAGCCCTGGTCTCCAGTTGCACGGGCTTCTGCTTGCATTTCCTGCTTCCTCTCATACTTCTCCACTTCTTCTGCCATCTCTCTAATATGAGAAGTGTACTGCAGAAACAGTTGTTTATTTTCTGACAGGGGGGTTGTTTGCGCTGATTCTTTGGAAATGCTGAGCACCAAATACACTGCGTACCCCAGAGAGTTTTCCAAGAGCCATCTAAATCTCTGGCCCTGGTACTTCCCAAACTGAAGTTTACAGTGAGCCAGTACTAAAAACTGGTCACTGGGGTCTCCACCATTTGTGCTGACAAAAGTACTGGCCTCTGCCAGCACCTCCTCCTTAGGTTTGGCCCTTCCAGACTCCACCTTTTCAAGGCGCTTTGCCTCCTCCGATGGCGCCATGAGGAGTCGGTCTGATGTTGCCGATTCGCGGTGAAATAAGGGGTATGCATACATTTTCTGAAATGAAAATCAGAAAGAGACTATTACCTCAAGCAATCTGACAGATACCTGTACGTTAAGTGTGTAACGATAATTTAACAAGCTACACATAAACCATATTACTGTGGTAATAAACATGGCCATGACCATAAACTGGCCTGATGATGGGTTTTCTACAAAGGATAGGAATCCCTGATATATCAAATATGTGAAGTCAAATACGAAGTCTGAAATTTCCTTCTATTTCCAGTGCTGTCGTCTTAAACCATGACTGTGCACACAGTGTAAAGTTAAAATAAATAAATAGGGCTACACAACAGTGTTAGTTTAGTATTTTTTTTAATTAGCTTTATATTTTCAGTCTTCATTTTAATTTTAGTTCAGTATTTATTCTTTTTGTCATGTTTTTTTATCACTATTTATGTTAAATGTATTTTTATTTTACTTTTTTATTTCTAGTTAGTAATTTTACTGCTTCAGTTTATTTAATATTTTATTTACTTTAATTTTCTCATATAATATTCATATTTATACTATCAGTTTTTAATAGTCGTAGTTAATAATATGCTGCAAAATAATCACATAACATATGTTTTGATAATATTGATGTTTTTGAAATGCAATGTGTGCTAAGTTTACTTTATTTACACATTTGTATAGAGTCTGACAATAATAAAAAAAAAAAAAGAAAAAAATAAATAAAAATTAAAAGCATGAATTTAACGTGAAAAGCTGGAGGGTTTTAAAAGAGGAATTTATTCCATAAATATTAGTATTGTAACTTGTAATGTGAATAAAATTATTTTAACTATGTACTTATAATATTAAACATTATCATTATTTTTAATTTATATTATCAAATATTCATATTTTATTTTACATAATTATAATTTAAAACAGTAATATATTTGTCTACATTTTTATAATTAAAAAAACAACAGCAACAATACTAATTATTGTTGTTTTTGATAATATTATTAATAATAACAATAGCATTATTAATAATTACTTAATAATAATAATAATAATAATAATAATAATAATAATAATAATCAATTTTACCAGGTTCCTAAAACACACATTTTAATGTAATTTGGGATGGGGTGCTGGTAACGATTCTAGGGGCCCAGGATTGGCAGGGGGGGATCGGAGGAGGTCACTAGTATTATTACCAAATATAAGTAATTTGTTTAATCATTACGTTCAGTCACAGGCCCAGAGTCTCTAGCGGCGCCCGTGCATACGCTGCATACGTACGGAACGCTTACGTTATGCGCCCGGTGCAGTATAAAGTAGTCATAAATCATGACTTTGCACACAATACACACATCATTATTGACAGCAATACAGCTTAATTAACGTTAACGGACGGCCGATGATTTTAACTTATCTGATCGGTAGCGACATATCTGTATTTCGTGAGAAAAGTTACAGGTTCACAGGTACTGAAGAAAACGTGTGTTATACATGCTAGATAGCTTAATTGGCACGTTTCATTATCCAAAAAACACACTGTATATGAACAAATAATGAGCGATATAATGAAGTAAACAACAGCCTTACCTATTTCAAAGATGACAATAATAGCGGCGCGCGGCGATTGGTCAAATGTAAGCCACATGAGAGAGAAACGCGATTGGTCAAAAGTAAGCCCAAGAGAGAAACGCGATTGGTCAAAAGTAAGCCCAAGAGAGAAACGCGATTGGTCAAAAGTAAGCCCAAAGTAAGCCCAAGCGAGAAACGCGATTGGCTCGTGTGGGCTTACTTTGGGCTTACTTTGGCTCAATCGGTGGGATGCAGTAGGGGCTTAACGGGAGATCTGGAGCCCGTCCTGGGCTAAACGAGGAATCTGGAGCCCTCCGTGGGCTATCCACAGGAACAGGAGCCCTCACTGGGCTAGGCTCGGAATCTGAGGCCTCTTCTGGGCCAGACATGAGACCCACAGCCCTCCCTGGGCTGAACGTGGTGACAGGGGCCCTTTCAGGGGTGCACTCAGGAACCGCTTCCATCAAAGCAGCCGGAGAAGTAAGCAGCTTGGGAATGGCCTCTGTGGCCATGACAAGAGAAGCTGCCTGATTCTGAGGGAGCCCAACAGACAAGACAGACAAGATCTGTTCCTGTGGACACAAGACCTCTGGGGACACGACTTGACTTTGGTCAGGGGCTAAAGCCATCTCTTGACTCTGGTCAGGGGCTAGAGCCAACATAGGAGTGCGCTTTCGAGGAGTGGGTACTGGAGGGCGCTCTGGCAGGCACTTTCGAGGAGCGGGCACTGTTGTCGGAGTGGCTGGCGGGCTTGAGTGAGCCGCAATCGGCAGGCTTGACTTCATAGCGGCCAGCAGACATGACTGATGAACAGCTGACAAATTGTCGGCAGGACTGACGGCGGGCTGGTTCTGGCTTGGGCCCGGACACTCCCCAGACACCGGAAGACCCCTTCCCTCCAACTTAGTCCAGTTGTGTCGGGGAGGTCCACGGGGCGATGGTAGCTGGCCCCGAGCCAGAACAAATAGCTGAGTGCAGTGTCGTCCAGCGCTGTCACCACGGCGAGCCTGCAGAATTCCTCGGCGTACTCGTACAAAGGGAGATCTCTACAGGCTAGGGTGAAGAACCGCATGGCGGTTTCCGTCGCCGCAGAGGGAAAACAAAATAAACTTTCAAGAACAAATGGAAACAAAATGGGGGAAACAAGATGCCGCTCACTTTCGGTTATGGTCCGGTATTCTGTCACGGTATAGCTCTGTGGCAAACCAAGGAAGGAGGAGACAAGAGATAAACTCAAAATAACAGTCTTTTAAAAATCCAAATCAAACGGGAAACACTGGAGAGGCAGGAACACAACATCGACCTTCAATACCGGACAGGAAACATAGGGCAGAGCACACTATAAATACTAAACGTAAACGAGATAATTAAACAAACACAGCTGGAACTGAATTTACTAATAAGGACAGGAACAGGAACAGAACCAAATATGGGCATAATAAAGAGGTAGGGAAACACAAGACACAGCACAAGCCTGACAGCCAGAGCATCTCGGGAGAGACACCGGCACAATCTTATGAGAGTTCCTCATGTTTGATGTAGCACCTCAGCTGATGAAATGCAAAACTGAATGGAATGTGTGCCGATATATCCACTCAGTTCAGGATAGGGAACTGCTGATGTAATACTCATCAAACGCTCAAAAGAATAGTAAATAGCAGTTATTTAAATGTCTGGATACAGAGGAAACCATTGTGTGATTCTGAGATGCGCATTTATCCGTATGATTTTCAAAATCCAGTGAAACATGGCCAGGTCATTTTTCACCCCAAAATTAAGAGATATTTATGTATTTATTCATTTATTTATTTATTTTCTTTAGTATCCTAATGGTCTTGCATTTTTTGCTTTGTGACATTATTTTGACATGACAATTAAAGGGCAAAAATAAAATAACTAAACATGCTGTTTCCAAATTCCTGCCATGCAAAGACATTTATAAAGACAATCCTGAACATGCAAAGGAAAAAAGGATCTGCAAATGGTTAGTTTCTTGGGCAAGGACAATAAATTGTCAAATGATCTCTGCTGTTTATAGAGGCTTTGTAAGTGCAATTTTCAATCTTTTAACTGATATATAAAATACTGATAAAAAGTGACTCAAACAATAAAAAGGCACACATTTTTCATCTAAATTACACAAAAAGAGGAAACCAAAGCAGTACACACATCACATGAATTAAGTTAGGTGCTATCTGCAATTGTTCAACTTAATAATAATGATAATTTAATAATTGTTCATTTATGATCCACCTTGTTAGTAGCTTGTACATGCTACTTGTTGATCAGTTAGTACACTGTAAGAAAAATATGTAGAAAAATGGAAAAGGTATAGCAATTTTCCAGGACATTATTCGTTATCCATTATCCATTTTCCGTTGTAACCCTGTAACCCGAAAACACAAAATACAATGTGTCATTTAAAATGCAGGTAAAAAACCTGTGAAAAATCAATACGGAATATTCCTTTATATTAGCATAGTAGATTTGTGCCCTATTTTTACAGAGTGTAGCATACTAACTTGCAGGGGCGTAGAATTAGGGGAGGACGCCAGGGACGTGTCCCTGCCAATATCCAGCGACTGCCGAACTGTCCCTAGCAATAATTTTGATCAAACAATTAAATATGTGTACATGTTTTTGTAATTTCGGACACTTCTGAAACGTCATACCATTGATATTACCTAAGAAGTTAAAGTAAATAGGCTACGTTAGAAAACTGCGCGCTTTCAAGGACGCGCATTTAATACATGGGCGGAACGTAGTTATGGCAAACGAGGTCGCACACCTGACGCGCAGCCGCGTTTAGAACAACTCACAGGTATTGTACCCAATTCAAGACAGCAGTCCAAAACAGTTAATATAGAAGTTCACTTCAGGAATTAACAAAGTTGCATCGATGAGTTTGAAGTACGGTGTTTGACAAAACATAGCAAACGGAAAGAGAAAGCGCAATATGGCTATTATTAGCTCCTATAAAGCATACGGATAGAAAAAGGTTGTGCGGAAAGATACACAATCTTCCAGCCTAGGATAAAGTCATTATGAACATTAACAATAATTTGGGACAAATATAATGTGATTTTATGGTAAAAATATGTAAGTGGGACTCTGTGGTGCAGCAGGACAGTCTTTAACTTTAACTTAACGTTGTTCAACTGAATGTACAAATCAAACTGTTAGCTGAAATATCCACAAAATAAAAAAACAACAACACTGAAATAAGAGCGTGCGGTTTATCTGTCAATCAGATGCGCATGAAAGTTGTGTTCTTTACTACAGCAACAGCAGAGTATTCCTTCAGAATCATCTTGTGTCCAATTCGATTAATATAAAAATAAAGTGATACGTGATAAAGACACCCAGCTGATGCTGATGTTAATAAAAATTGTTGAATTATTTCTGTTAAAAGAAAAATCATGTTAAAATGTGAATATCAAATACGATGCATCAGGTTGTTGATGAACATTTATTTGTTTATCTATATGTTTTGCCCTCACAATGAAAACTACAAAGCTTTGATAATAATAATAATAATAATAAAAGTATTTAAATATCATCTAAGCCATTACATGGAAATATAGAGTGACAGTTGATACTTAACATGCATTTTATGTAAATAGTCTGCTATATTATAAAGAGTCATTTCATATGACTTTTAGCCATATAAATATCAGCAACTGTACTAAATTGTAGATTTTTCCTTATATTGGGCCTCTGAAATACATTTGAAGTGTTTTTTTCCTTTTGAGCATGAACTCCATGTCCTCACTATATTAGGCCTATATGAACCATATAAGCCTGGTGTAACAATTTTATAAAAAAAAATAAAATAAAATTGTCTAAAAGTTCTATGTACTCTTCTATTTTTGATTATTTTTTCATATGTCAGACTTTATAGGGTTAAATTTATGATAAATATTACACTTTTCCCCCTCTTACTAGTCATCTTTACAATATCTTATCACTTGAGATTGTCTGGAGGCATCTTGGTGTGAGTTAATTAGGGAGCTGTGCTGAGCGAATGCACTCCACAATCACTCTCTCATAGGTGCTGTTTACAGACTGGATCAGAGCCGCTGAATGGAGCTTTGTGAGCAGACGCCATTAAGAGCTGTTATTTAAAGCGTCTGAATTTACTTCACAGCTCTAGTTATCTGGACTCACCTCGGTATGTTCAGTAAGAGGCCTGTCCTGTCCTTTTATGTAAACAGGTTGGGTTCATTTTTACATGAATCATTAGTTAAAGAGCTGCCGGATGTTTGGCAAGAGATGGCCATTGGCAGTAATGGGAGGGGAATAAACCAGAACAGGATGTTAAAATGATGCTGTCACTGATATGAAAAACTTAGCTTCTCTTTCTCATGAAACTGAGGTGTTTGTGGTTGGGTAAAGGGTTGTTTTTCTTGTTTTAAAGTCATGTTCAGAGAATGTGGTAAGAATTGCTTCAGTGATGTACATCAGTGAAACTCAAAATGTTTTATAATGATGCTAAGTATCTCATAACTTTATGAAGATAATGTGAGTGATGATAATGTTTACCTGTATAGCACACACCACAGCAATGCTAATGTGTGTATGGGGTTTTTTTTTTTTCTTCTTTGTTTTTTTATTAAACTTTTATTTTATTAAAAGTTTTTAGAACGCAGTGTTATGCACGAGACGCAAGCGCACCGGTCAAAAACTTGTGTCTATTGTGTGTACATAGAAAAACTTGTGTCTATTGTGTGTACATAGAAAAACTTGTGTCTATTGTGTGTACATAGAAAAA
Source organism: Spinibarbus caldwelli (assembly GCA_039654775.1). Lineage (NCBI taxonomy): Eukaryota > Metazoa > Chordata > Actinopteri > Cypriniformes > Cyprinidae > Spinibarbus > Spinibarbus caldwelli. The sequence continues at coordinate 1,787,855 of CM077266.1, read as the reverse complement.
CTATGGAAAAGCAGCACAGTGGAATGGAAAAATGCATTGTGTGTGAATAGGCCCTTATAAAAGTATTTTAGCATTTACTATGGGCATTTAGCATGTCGAGACTATGTGTGTGTATAGGCCTATATAATATGCGTGTTACTAAAAATATATATAACTCGTTAATACAAATCAATATGAACATTATTATAGATACTATATAGAAATTCTGTACAGAAAGAGATGCAAGTATGTGTTTGTTTTTCTATGTATACACACAATGTATTCTTATCTAAAAGGGGACATTGCATAAGCTTTGATTGTTTTATATACAGCTGAACTCTCTCTCTAGTATTTAGCTGTATATAAAACAAAGTCTATGCAATGTCCCCATTTCTATATATATATATATATATATATATATGTACAGTGCTGCTGGAAAGTTTGTGAACCCTTTAGAATTTTCTATATTTCTGCATAAATATGACCCAAAACATAATCAGATTTTCGCACAAGTCCTGAAAGTAGACAAAGAGAAACCAATCAAACAAATGAGACAAAAATATTTTCTTTGTCATTTATTTATTCAGGAAAATGATCCAATATTGCATATCTGTGAGTGGCAAAAGTAAGTGAATCTCTTGGATTAGCAGCTAATTTAAAGGTGAAATCAGAGTCCATCTGTGCAGAGGTGTTTTCAGTCAGTGCAATGACTATCAAATATCAGTACGTGACCTGTTTTATTCAAAGAACAGGGATCTATCAAAGTCTGATCATGTTTGTGGAAGTGAATCATGTCACGAACAAAGGAGATTACTGAGGACCTCGGAAAAAGAGTTGATGTTGCTCATCAGGCTAGAAAAGGTTACAAAACCATCTCTAAAGAGTTTGGACTCCACAAATCCACAGTCAGACAGATTGTGTACAAATGGAGGAAATTCAAGACCACTGTTACCTTCCCGAGAAGTGGTCGACCAACAAAGATCACTCCAAAGCAGAAAGTGTAATAGTCTGCGAGGTTGCAAAAGTTCCCAGGGTAACTTCTAAGCAGCTAAAGGCCTTTCTCACATTGGCTAATGTTAATGTTCATGAGCCCACGATCAGGAGAACACTGAGTAATCATGGTGTGCATGGCAGAGCTGTAAGAAGAAAGCCACTGTTCTCCAAAAAGAAAATTGCTTATATTTATATATATATATATTAATCCATTACTGATTCCAAATTACATGACAAAAAATTGTACTTAGTAACGTAATACATTGCATTACACGTTTTAGGTAATATAATCAGACTACTTTTTGATTACTTTTGGATTACTTTTGACATTTGATAACTCATTTATCAAATTAATGTAAGTAGGACAGTCTTGTACCATTTTCAGATAAAATTACAAAGAGTAAGAAAATAAATTCAATTTGTTGTAATTAACAACATGATGTGCATTAAACACTTCCCAAACTGGGGTTTGTAAATCAACTGCAGGGGGTTCTTAAGTTTAATGAAATGCTGATAATTAATTAAATTATTAAAATGTAAAATAAATAATTTTAAAGTAACAACAATCAAAATAAAGCACTTACTAAAAAAGATGAAATATTTTATGCTTACCTGTATGTTATGTGACCATTAACCAACTGAGATCCGTGAACATGCAAATATGATACTTAATTATTAAATAATTTATTTTAATATATATTTATTGTGATGTCCTAGGGCAATATGAGGTTTAAGCTGCCACAAAACAACCACAAGAGAGGCTGATAAAAAAACTGATATTTTTATTTAACCAAGAAAATAGGAGGGTATACACACACACACACACACACACGCACATACACAAACATAAAAAAAAAATTAATTGATTCCTACTGAATTAGTATAATGGTGTTGATAGCTATTCTTTAGATAGATAGAAAGATAGAAAGAAACTATTACATCATACCTGGTTAGTGTGTCAGTGTGTGTTATTTTTCATTTCGTTCATTCATATCTGTACAGCACAGTACAATACGGGGTGAGTTACAGGCTAAAGTTTAATACACAGAGTTCAAGCTTTGTTTAAATAATAATAGTGATGCTAACCTTTGCAGACAAAACTAATAAATGACACTGATTGGCACTGCCCACGCATGCTATTACTGCTAGTAAAAAGCTTGGACCAACGTGTGTCTTCTGACACATGATAATGAGAATGAGCTAAAACTGGCATAACTTAGTCACAATGCTTACCGTTTTTGTGCATGCATTAGATGATTGCAGCAGCCAGTCGTTTGATGGGCGATGGTGCCACACGTTGGCCTCATGAGTCAGTCATCCCACACTAGTTCTGTTCACACCGCTGAACGATGTCCGTTAGAAAGAAAACACTATTAAACAAATGCACAGGTTGCTTATTTGAACATAATGCACCTCTTAACTGCTGTTATACAACAATTCATAACCTCAAAGGCCTCAGTGAACTAAACAACAACACAAGACTGCTTCAGATAGTCGATCTTTTGACATTTTGCACTATCATTTGTGATAAGACAATGCTAAATGCTTAAAGTTTGAAAGTGTTACATATAATAGCATTTATTTATTTATTTATTTTTTGCTCACACTCTAAAAAATGCTGGGTTGTTTCAACCCAATTTTGGGTCAAATATGGACTAACCCAGCTGTTGGGTTAAATTTTTACATTCAATTTTTAACCCAAAAGTTGGGTTAGTCCATATTTGACCCAAAATTGGGTTGAAACAACCCAGCATTTTTTAGAGTGCAGAGGTTGCTTTTTCATAGCAATGGAGACTTAATGGGGATATCTGTTGTGTTTTGTTTAAATATGAACTTTGTTTCTGATGTTTCTGCTGAAAGTCCTGAGAAGAAATAAAAATTAGATGATAGTCCACCATTCAAATGGAAATTTTATACTGGAAATCATTAAAATGGTATCTGCAATGCTTATTTGTCCTGAATGATAAAGTATATAATCATAACCTTGAGTAAATCTCACCAGATGCTCAGCAGTTTTAACCAAGCTAAATGTAATTTTAGTAAAATATAATAAGAATGAGGTTGCAGTCATGTTTGATTTTATTTTAGCACTAGCAGAGTAAATCGCTTTAATATGCACAATTATGCCATTGTGCAGTGCAATTATACTTTTAAGAAACACCAATGTTCTCAGTGTTTGCATACTCATGAATAAAAGCTTTTCATCTTCGTGGAGTAATTAAAGCGAGTAAATTAATTTAAAACACAGTGTTGCGTTTGATCAGTTCTGGCATGTTTCAGCATCCTAAAGATTATCCAGCCATAGAGATACTGTTGTCTGTTGAATGAGGGTTAGCCTGGTTAACTTAATTTAATTAAATTTGATTCTGTTTAATAATAACCTTTTCAGGAATTGTGCTCGATGATCCATCATGGCACGCTGGAATGTCATGGCAAAATTGAGCTTAAATGTTTAAGAGAACTACTTAAGGAAAGGATAAACTATTCAGTATCCTTGTTATTTGACAATGAGAGTAAATGGAAACTTTAGAGACCTGTCCTGATCCTAGAGTTTCAGAAGGGATCTTAACAGTGCTCAAGATCGCCATCTGCAATGAAACTCAGATATGTCAGTTTACACACAAAGATTTCTCATTAAATTATCTTGCATCCAAATAATCTGAGCTGTGCTAATATCCACATGAAAGGAATAGTTCACCCAAAAATCAGAATTTGTAAAAATGTCCTCACCCTCAGGCCATCCAAGATGTAGATGAGCTTGTTTCTTCATCAGAACAGATTTGGAGAAATTTATCATTACATCACTTGCTCACCAATGGATCCTCTGCAGTGAATGGGTGCCATCAGAATGAGTCCTAGCGCACAATACTTGTGCATAATCCATAATAATGCATTCACTAGTGAAAAAGTCCATCCCCTGTTGTCCTCTCACATCAGAATCTACAGACATATTTGTTTAGATCTTCTTTGGATTGTTTTTGCTTGTAAATAGTGCTTGATCTGTGCATATTTATCTCCTGATTCAGACAAGTGACTTTTTTCACTGCATAAAGCCGTATTATGGATGGAGCACTTGCATTTTAGCCAGAAAGTAACTTCTTTTTTTGTTTCTTGCAAAACTGCTCTTTTTCACTTCACTAGACATTAATTGATGGACTGGAGTGGTGTGGATTACTTGTGGATTACTGTGATGTTTTTATCAGCTGTTTGGACTCTCATTCTGACGGCACCCATTCACTGCAGAGCATCCAGTGGTGAGCTAGTGATGTAATGATAAATTTCTCCAAATCTGTTCTGATGAAGAAACAAACACATCTACACCTTTAGATGGCCTGAGGGTGAGTACGTTTTCACTTTTTTTTTTTTTTTTTTTTTTTTGGTGAACTATTCCTTTCCTTTAAATAAAATTAAACTTTTAGTTTAAGACTCATTTGTTTTGTGTTTTTATTTATCCAGTGGCTTTTAAGCAGAAACATCTGAGACAAAGTTGATACTTAAACCCAACTGAGAATTCCAGCTTTGAAGGAGCATCCACTGAGATTTCTTTTGGGCTTATGGCACTTTTTCAAAACATGTTTTGTATTATATTTTGTTTTTTTGTGTATTGTTTGTGTTTGGACTCTTTGCTTTGAGTATGCACTGCATAATTAATTTTAACCCCCTCCCCCAGTGAATTAGTTTCGTTTATACAACTGATCGCTTAAGCTTGATTATCTCCCTTCTCATTAACTATGTTCGTGTATGAATAATGCATTAGGTCAGTCTGTCTAAGTAGATTATCATGTTATCTTTGTTTACTTGACAGTGATTGTGTCTCATGCATTAGCCCCGGGTTGTTAACATGTTCCGTAGGTGATTTTGCAGGAATTAAAAGTCAGGTGGCATAAGACAGACAAAAGAAAACAGGACGTTACTCCCTGGTTGACTAAAACAGAAATGTTTTATGCAGTATTTACTCTTACAGAATCATAATGAGGCATCATTATGAAGGTTACATTAGGCTCATTTAGTACATTTGTTTCCTCACCAGAAAACATACAAGAAAGAGCATCTTTATGACAGTTAGAGTCATGGAGTCTTTCGACAAAACTACAAATACCTATTTGTATATAATTTTATGATACTTTTATGTGTTTCTTGTAACTTGACATTCATAATCACCACCTTCTCATCATCTCCTTTTGTATGAAAGGTTATTATTAAAACCCTATTATAGTAAATTATTGCATTATTCCTCCTTTTAAGTAGCTAATACAGTGGCCGAGAGAGCTCCATGCACTGTAACTCAAGATAACACATGCAAATTAAGAAAACATTTTCATCATTTTGACAGCACATGCTGCAAATACTCGCAACACAAGTACAGAAACACGCTGCAAGTAACCCAGACTACAACAGAACCCTTACAAAAATTAACCATGGTTTTACTACAAATAAAACCAAAAAACGATGGTTACTGTAGTTAAACCGTTACCACAAATTAACCATGGTTTTGCTACACTTACCATAATTTAACCATAATACAGTATTTTACGATGTTTTCTTGATTTGCTGGTGCTTTTTCTATTTGCATGTGTTTTCTGAAGTTGCAGCACGTTGAGCTCTCTTGGCCACCGTAGTATTTGTAGTAAAATGGTGGTTATACAAATGGTAGTAAATATGCCAAAAAAAAAACAAAAAAAAAAAACATGGTTACTATACTTTTACTATAATAAAACCATGGTTAGTTCTGGTAAGGGAAATGTTAGAGGGGACCCCAACAATGCTAACGAAAATTAACCATAGTTTTAAATGTGTAGTAACCATGTTTTTCTTTCTTTTTTTTTTTTTTGGGCATATTAATAACCATTTGTGTTACCACAGTTGTAAAAATACCATGGTTAAACATGGTTAGTGCAGCAAAACCATGGTTAATTTGTGTTTATGGTTTAACTATATGAACTATAACTATATAACTATATATATATATATATATATATATATATATATATTTTTTTTTTTTTTTTTTTTTTTTGCCAAGGAATCAGGATGTTAAAAAAAACTCACTTTTCAAAGCATACATTGATAAGTATGTCCCAGCCATGTTCGTCACTTGTTGCGGTTCCCTTAAACATTTCTAATGTGGTCAGTGTGCATTTGCAGCACATTTCTGTATTTGGTTGTGTTGTGAGTATTTGCTGCGCATTTCTGTATTTGGTTGTGTTGTGAGTATTTGCAGTGCGTTTCTGTTTTTGCAGCACATTTCTGTATTTGGTTGTGTTGTGGGTATTTGCAGTGCATTTCTGTTTTTGCAGCACATTTCTGTATTTGGTTGTGTTGTGTTTATTTTTAGCGCGTTTTCTGTATTTTGTCGTGTTGTGAGTATTTGCAGAATGTGTGCTGTCAATCTAATGTAGTGTTTCTCAATTTACGTGTTTTTTCATTTGTAGCATGCTGAGCTCTTTCAGCCTCCATAAGCTTAGGACAAAAACATTGTGAATAAATGTAAATGATCAAAATGTATTTCTACAAAGAGAACCACTGATCTATGATTTAGCAAGAGCCAATTCCTTCCACATTCACCCTTGTGTGATTTAAAACCAAACCAGAAAAGGTAATTTCATTAAAATGCATACTGTAACCTCATTCATTTAGCATGCATATGTCTTTGCTGCTTAACTTTTTTAACAATTGAGGACAAACAATGAGCCAAGACACAAGAACATGGCAATTCACCCAAACTATATTATGTGGAAGCAGAGAGACATAAACTTCCAAGCCCAGAAAGTTACCAGACCAGACCAGGAAACCTGATTTCTGCATTTTACATCTTGAACAAATGTAATTTGTTAGAGAGAGAGAGAGAGAGAGAGAGAGAGAGTGTGTGTGTGTTTGTGTGTGTGTGTGTGTGTTTGTGTGTATGTGTGTGTGCGTGTGTGTGTGTGTGTGTGTGTGTGTGTGTGTGTGTGTGTGTTTGCCCCCAGATGTTAACTAAATATGACATGTTTTTTATTCTAAAAATAGGTTTTCGCTTAGGGTCAAAGTTTTTCAGTGGCAGTTACAATTAACTTTATATATAAAAATAATAGAAGTCTTTTGTTACAGCATGTTCTTATACAGAAAGCCAAGTAAAAGTGCATTTTTTAGAAATAATAATATTCTTTTCAGTCCTTTCGGTATAGTGAGAGTTGACCTTTGACCTTTCCTTTAGCAACCTTTGCAAATACTAAACCATACTATTATTATCATTTGTACTAGGTTAAATGTAAATTGATAGTTTTTTTCCAGAAGGAAGCAGCAAATTTGTACTGAAGCAAATATTTCTAGAGCAACATGAGAGCACTAGAGGAATATTTGAAGTGTTGTGTTCTGGCATCACAGCACAATGCTTCATACATTTGTCTTAGGTTGCATTCATTATGCTTCGGAGTGCGTAGGAAATGGATGTGAATTTTCCCCTCTGGTGTAATAAAAAATGCGTAGGCTGTAATCATCACAAATGACCCTCCAATATCCAGACAGCACGGTGATCGCTATGCTTTCTTTACTTTAGCCAAACTTTCTTTAGTGTATGGAAATATTTGTTTCTACACATGGATGCTTTTGTGATGCTAAATCATAGTTTTCAAAAGCCGCAGAATGTGTGATTTAGCAAAATATGGAGTAAAAATAGAAAATTATATGCCTTTTGAATTGTTTTTTATAGGTTGGAGAAGTTTGAAGTTGCATGGGTTTGAATTACAACAGAGCAGGAACAAATCAGTGTATGAACAGTTCAATTTTGAAAACATAAAAGCTAGGAAAAAATGTTTAAAAAACGAGGCAGCTCAGAAAATAATGTCCAAAAACAGTTTTCTACCTGTGGAAATATTAGAGGAGCATTTGAATGAAATTATGTGCTAATGGAGGAGGTAAGTGTGTAATGATGGAACCCATTAGTTGATACACTCAGGCACGGTGTCAACTCATTAGTGAAACGAGGATTTGTTACAAATGGCTTTTCCCTCTTTCCATTGCTGTGAAGCAGTGTGGCCTGTTAGCAGCATTTCCCTTCAGTAGTTTACCATTACATTTATAAGCCATTCAGTGCATTAATTAAGCAATAAGATATAAGAAGAGGTGTTATTTTGGAATATTATGTTGGATTAAAATGTGTGTTTTTTAATTATAAATAAAATGCATAAATGTAAATGTAAATGTAAATAAACACCCAATATGAATGGAGGACCATAATGAGTCGTCTCTCACATGGTATATTAAGTTTCAAACATAGGTTCGGGAGGAGCCTAATCATTCAATCCTGTCAATCATCATTACGAGGCTATACAAGCAGCTCTCATTGCACCGTACCAGCATCCCTCCACCTCCCCATCTCCTCCTCTATTTCTGTTTTTCTCCCTCTAGGTAGTACCACAATGTGGGGATTGAACTCGGCGCTCCATTAAGGACAGTGTTATATCCTTGGTAGGAAGCAATGAGGAGGCATTTGAAAATAAAGTATACTTTAATTAACCAAATTAAGTAGCAGAACAATACAGCACATGCAGCAGCAGGTGGAATGCTTCAGACTCCCTTACTCTTCTATACTCAACATACATATACCACGAACCTCTATCGCCACTTACTGGCCAATATGCACCAAAGAACACAACATATTCCCCCATCACTTAAAGCAACCTATCTACCCATATATTTACGAACAAAAGGGAACACAATAACAAAGTTACCAAAGCATTCACTTTGTTATATAACAATTACTTATAATCAGATCAAAGAACAAAAATAATGCTTCAAGGGAATTATTGGCATGTAGCATTCATATAAAATCAATCATAAGGTGACTTAATGAATTACTCATCCTTTATAGTCACGTAATGCAAAGGTGACTAAGTGACATAGTCTTCCAACCAACGAGGAGGTCGTCTCACATGGGAAGAAACCATGTGAAGAGTTTCAAGAGCTTGAGGCACCGGTGGAGGAGATGAAGAAAGATACTGAAATGACAAGTCCACAGCACCTGTGTCAGTAGCCTCCGAAATAGGTGCAACAGAATGAGCCAGGTGAGACGCATGCCAGTTCTTCCCGTCAAATAACAGGTAAGTACACGCACCCAGTTTACACACAATTTGACAAGGGTTGGTAAACTTTTGATGTGCTTTCAGAACATGAGTTGGAATGCGCACACGCACCCAATCCCCCACTTTAAAGTCAAGAGTGCGAGCTACACGTCTGGCGTCAGTGTATGCTTTCATTTTCTTTTGCTTCAAAGCAACTCGCTGAAGAAGTGCAGGAGCATCCTGATGCGTGGTGGGAGGAGGAAGAACACTGAGACGTGTTCGCATCTTTCTGCCATGAAGCAACTCAAACAGGGAAAGTCCCATGGCAGAATGTGGTGTAGCACGACACACTTGAAGAAATTCCATGACTGTAGGTTTCCACGGTTTCGCTTCCAGAACAGCAGACTGAATGCAGCTTTTCAATACACGATGAAAACGTTCTACAGCTCCATTCGCGGCAGGGTGGTACAAAGAAGTACGTATGTATCGAATGTCTCTCTTTTCCAGAAATTTAGAAAAATCTGCTGATGTGAATTGGGTCCCGTTATCAGACATGACAGTACGTGGATTGCCATATCTGCTAAACACAAATGACAAGAAGGTGATAACATTTTGAGTAGTGATGGAAGCGGTGAAAGCGACTTCAGGCCACTTACTGTGATAGTCAAGTCAAGTCAAGTCACCTTTATTTATATAGCGCTTTTAACAATACAGATTGTGTCAAAGCACTTAACAGTATCAAATTGGAGGATAGAGTGTCAGTAATGTATAATAATAAGATTAAACACTCAATTTTCAGTTAAAGGCATTTCATTATTGAATTCAGAGATGTCATTGTCTAGCTCAGTTTAGTTTAAATAGTATATGAAATCAAATTGACGATAATCGTTAGAAATTAAGTGTCCCCAACTGAGCAAGCCAGAGGCGACAGCGGCAAGGAACGAAAACTCCCTCTGTGACAGAATGGAGAAAAAAACCTTGGGAGAAACCAGGCTCAGTCGGGGGGCCAGTTCTCCTCTGGCCAGGATATTATTATTTATTTTTTTACTTATTGTATTAATTAAATTTTAAATGTAAAAATTTATTATATTTCTATTTTTATATTGTTGCAATTTCTAACAATAATAGTATTATGTAGTTAGGTATTTTATTATATTATAGTTATTTTGTTTAATTTTAAGTTTTATTGTATTTAAGTCGAGGTCTTCACTGGGGATATGTCCCCGGGGCTCATCCAGGTGTCCGGCCTCCGCCGACGGTCAGGGTCGCAGACATCATCTCCCGGCGCCATCTGATCCGGACACGGACTGAGAAACAGAATAATAAAGAAACAGACAAATATTAGCGTAGATGCCATTCTTCTTACGATGTAACGAGTACATCGTGTGTTATGAGGAGTGTTCCCGGTTCCGGTTGATCTAATTAATGCAGCCTAACAATCCTTTAACGGATTTGAATAATAGAAGTGTATTAGTGTGTTATGTGTAAGCCAGGTTAAAGAAATGTGTCTTTAATCTAGATTTAAACTGACACAGTGTGTCTGCCTCCCGAACAGTGTTAGGTAGATTGTTCCAGAGTTTGGGCGCTAAATAGGAAAAGGATCTGCCGCCCGCAGTCGATTTTGATATTCTAGGTATTATCAAATGGCCAAAGTTTTGAATAGTCGATCAATGTCAGTGCATAACGACAGTCCCACACAGCGGTTTCAAATGGGCCCACCACATCAATAGCTACCTTGTCCCACGGTACAGATGGAAAAGGCACCGGCTGCAGCGGCGCAGCTGAGGTGTTTGCAGTTTTATGAGAGGACAGACACAATTGACAGGCCTGAATGTGCTCCTTAACCAGACAATCAATGCCTGGCCACCAGTACAGTTCACGAAGCTGCTGTTTTGTGCGCACAATACCCTGGTGACCTTCGTGAGCTAACTTCACCAATGTGTGCTGTAGCGAGACAGGTACAACAACACATGATGCTCTGAACACATAATCTTGCTGCACACTCAGTTCGTCACGTAGTTGAAAGTATGGACGTAGAATAATATCCACAGAAGTTGAAGAGGAAGGCCAACTGCGAGCTATTTGTGCACGTAATGCACTCAGTTCAGAGCATGACGCGGAGAAGCAAACTCAGCAGGCGACAGAGCTGACATCGCAGGAGACAGAAACGCTACAAACTCAGGTTCAGCATCCAAGCAGTCTTCTTCCGAAGCAGGCAACAGCAAGCGAGAAAGACAGTCGGCTGTGTTATTCAGAGCCCCAGGCCGGTAAATCACGTCATAATTGAAGCACAGTATTCCTTCCACAGGAGGAATTTACGGCCCCACAAGCAAGTGCTTCCTTTTCAATGGTTGAGTACTTGTGTTGCGGTCCTACTCGCCCCGCTCCAAGCGGGATTCGAACCGCTAAAGGCCTCCAATTCCCTAGAGCACCTCTAGAAATCAAGGGAGTGAGGTTTTACCTGCACAGCACTTACCCACTGGCCTCTGCTACACTCACCCCCCTAAACCTCACTCCCATCCGGGTCACAGCACCAATGTTGCGGTCCTACTCGCCTTGCTCCGAGCGGGATTCAAACCACGGTCTCCGGTGTGGGAGGCAAGCATTCTAACAAGGAGACTAAAGCTTTAGCTAAACTTGCGTTCAGCCGGTGACAAGTTCACGTTTATCCTCATGAACTTGAGCAAGAACAGTGCCCAGACCGTAGTCAGAACCATCTGTAGATACCACCATATGCAAATCTGGGTCGAATAATGAAAGTGCAGGGCTATGAATGAGCAATTGTTTTACAGCATCAAAGCATTGCTGTGTGTCCTCGGACCAGACAAAATCTGAGCTCTTTCTGATGCAAACACGCAGAGGTTCAACTACCGTGGCAAAATTAGGAATGAATTTGTTGTACCATGACAGTAGCCCAATGAACGAGTGGATTTGGGTCGCATCTTCCGGAGCAGGTGCATGAAGAATAGCTGATAGGTGATCCTCATCAGGCTGCATTCCTTGCACGTTCACTGTATGTCCCAGGAAGCGCAGACTGGTTTTGTTGAATTGGCAATTCGATTGATTCAACTTCAGCCCAGCATCCTGTAAGCGCTGAACGATGGCTTTTGAGCATGTGGTCATGTTCTGTTTGTGTATGTCCCCAAAGAATAATGTCTTCCAGGTAATTGGCAACATTCGGAAGTCCTCGTAAAACTGTTGCCAACATTTTCTGAAAGGCAGAGGGTGCTGAAGCAAGACCAAATGGTACCCGACAAAATCCTTCGTGAGTAATGAAGGTGGTCAGATCGCGGCTCTCCTCATGTAATGGCAACTGAAAGTAAGCACTCTCCAAATCGATAGTGGGAAATACAGTTGCGCCTCTTAACAAAGACAACATTTCTTTGATGTGTGGTAGTGGGTAGCTATCCGTAACTACAGCCTTGTTGGGCTCTCGCAGGTCCACGCACAGATGAATAGCACCCGACTTTTTCTGTATTACTACTATAGGGGAGACCCATGGCGAAGCGTCCACTCTCTCAATAATGCCCAACTCGAGAAGGCGATGAATTTCCTCACTGACTGCGTCTCTAACAGACAAAGGTAAGCGGCGGAGTTTCTGGCGCACAGGAGCCACAGCTGACGAAATCTTTACCTTGTGCACAAAGCCTTTTGCGCATCCCAAAGGAGGTAGGGGTGTCGAAGCAGACAATCGCAACACAGGAGCTGATGTGCGCGCTGGCAAAATTGAATTGCCTTCAAAACAAAGATGTAGCCCATTGATCGGATCCATCCCAAGCAGAGCTGTGCCAGATTCAACCACGAAGAACGACGTGGAGCAGGTGATGTCATCCTTAGAGACAGTGACAGGTAAGCATCCAAGTACGGGAATCGGAGCACGAGAATACATCACCAGTCTTACAGAAGGAGGCTGCAAAGCGTCTTTCCTGAAGTGTGTATCATACACAGTTTTCGGCAAGATAGAAACAGATGATCCAGAAATAGATGTAGAAACTGAAGTCCCAAAGTGAAACAAACACCTGGCTATTCTTTTTCAGCGGCATGTGTCTGCAGGGTTACAGGTGATAGTGGAGATCTAGGCCCTGTATTAAGACGTGTGTGTGTGGGCGCTAACACCTCCCACCCGCCGTATCCCACGCTGAATCATTTCCTCTGATTGTGCCATAGTCGCTGTGAATGAGTAATCAGCAGATATATTGAAAAAGCAAAATCAATGCATCCTTTGGCATTCTGCAGCATTGCTTTTGTATATGGTGGGAGGATCGTTCATCAGTGCTCTTTTAGCACTGCTGGAGCATCCAGGTTAAACGCTTTGACAGGAACACCCAATTGATTTCTGTAACCTTGGACTCAGAGTTCCATTTTTTGAGCTGACATAACTGAAAATAATACATCATTAGTCTTTTTTTGCCCACTTGTTGGACTATAGTGTGCTTGTTAAAATGCTAAATTGCTTTCAGTGATTCTTGAGTGCTGGGACAAAATAGGCTTCAGAACTGAAAAATAAAACTGTAAATATCAAGTTGTTTTTTAGAGGTACTCACTTGTTTGGGTATCATCTGCCTTTCCCCCCTATTTCAAATCATCTTTGCAGTCAGCACTGTCAGATATCAATGTATCAAGTAATTATTAATTATCAATAATTTACATACATACATACATATATACAGATACATAATAAGGATACATATAAATACATAGTGAACTATATATGAACTATATAGAAGAAATATTTATATAAACATTTTTATTAACTGTCACTTTTTCTTTATATTTATATTTTTTATATATAATATTTAATATTCATTTGATATATATTCCTTATTATGTATCTATGTATAGACACTTTTCCACATTTTGTAATAAAATAGTATTATATTTATAATAATAATAATAATAATAATAATAATAATAATAATAATAATAATAATAATAATAATAATTCTTCGTATTAGTTATATTTCACTATATGTTTTTATAAATATTTACTTTTTTTAACAAATGTTATGTGTTATTTTATATTGCCTATATTTGTTGTTCTTAATTATTAGAATCAGCAGTAATGTGTGAAATATTTACAAATGTTCAAATGCATACTGTGTGTATATGTATGTATATATTCTATATTTTTATATATTATATCACATTTTATTTTCTTATTTTTATTTAATAAAATATATAAATATAATTTTATATATATATATATATATATATATTCTGAAGTCAGTTGGACTCAGGATGGAGACTGACTTTGATATTACCTTGTTTTATAAATGCTTTCATATATATCTGATGGTGCTGACAAAAGGTAGGGACACAGCTGTGAAACCGTATGTATGAACTAATCTTTTCAGATGAACCTCTTCCTTCTGACAGGACATGATGTTTCTTTAAAAGATCCACATTTCTGTTTCTTAAGTTTCATATCTAAACCTGTGTGAGTTATTGTGTTGTGGTCTGAGCACAGATGGTTTTAGGGGTATAGTGAGCGTTAATGTCATAACATTCATAAAATAAAGAGAAAATGATACGTTTGGTACATATGAGCACTCGTGGGGCATTTTGTATCTTACATCTGGTCATAAATGATGGAAATTTATCAGGTTTTGCACCTTACTAGATGCAAATGTATTTATAAACACAGTAACTAAGAGTTTTTGTTTGTTTGTTTCTCTTAGTATCTCTAAGCAACCAATTAGAGGCCTTATAAAGGAGAAAAGATAAATGAGTTGCGCATGAACATTATCATAACCTCCACTCCATGAGGGACCTGAGACATTGCAATATCAGTTTGCAGAAGACTAAAGCAGCTCCATTATTCATCTCAGGGTCACAAGTGAAATGTTGTCAGTGGTGGTCTCAGTTGAAAGAGGGATCTCCGATTATGCAGGTCACTGCACTTTACGCACAGTATGTATGCTGGTGCACGTGTTCCTTTCAAATAAGCGCTGAAGTGCAGTGTGTCTGCTGTTCACACTCTAGTTGTGAGTCTCAGCAAGGTCTTGTGTTGTCATTGCATTATTAATATAAGTGTTCTGCAGAAGCACAGAGGAACACGCCACACTATATTACTAGTAAATCACTCTGGACCCCTCACACCCAGCCCACTCTCTCTTTGAACTGTTGCCCTCTGGCCGATGCTATAGAGCACTGCGCACCAAAACAGCCAGACACAAGAACAGTTTTTTCCCCCATGCCATATCCCACCTGAACAACACATAACACACCTCAGTACTGGTCATCTGTATACAACTCAACAAACCTTCTTCGGTATTGAGCACATATGCACATTCACAATTTTGTCTGGACATTTTTCCTTTTTTTGTATATTTTTATTACTACTGTTTTTATAATTTATTTTATATTCTCTTTAATATTAGTGTTTTATTACCTTAACTTTATGTATGTTTACACTATGTTTGTACTTTCTGTACCGGAAGCTCCTAACACCAAGACAAGTTCCTTGTGTGTGTGAAGACACTTGGCAATAAAGCTCTTTCTGATTCTGATTCTGATATATGACACACTCTCAAAAACTATAACGTGGTCTTCCTCACTGTAGAGTTCGTCAATCTGTCACAATGTTTGTGTGAAATGTTTCCCCGTGTGTTTATTAGTTGATATTTTCGCAAGTTTCCCTCATAGTGGCCTTAAAAAATGAGAAACTATTAATGCGGAAGACAATATATGAAACCGAATGGCATTTCTTTTTAAGAATAACAGCACAAGCACACCTCTTTCAAGCAAAGCATTGATTTAAAATGATTTTATGTGTTTATTTTGAAAAATATCTCAGTGTCACTGGTTTTCAAATGTTGAAGTAATGTAACTGACTTCATCCAATAAAAATCACCAAAAAATGAATTAAAAAATTATGTTTTAGTTGCATTTGTTTGCAGATGCCACTTTGGTTGATATGTTGCTGTTTTCTGTAATACAAATAATACGTTTCTTCATTTAATATTACATTTTTTGGTGCATGTATGTAACTAAAGGTTGCGAGCAGTGTTACTTTAGTATAACTGGGATACTGCGATGCTAATATAGTTTTTATTAATATTTTGATTATATATATATAACCCGAATTCCGGATATGTTGGGACGTTTTTTAAATTTGAATAAAATGAAAACTAAAAGACTTTCAGGGCCCGAAGACCATGGACATCCAACAATGGTCTTTGGCTTTGTCCCTTACGCACAGAGATTTCTCCAGTTTCTCTGAATCTTTTGATGATGCTATGCACTGTAGATGATGAGATTTGCAAAGCCTTTGCAATTTGACATTGAGGAACGTTGTTTTTAAAGTATTCCACAATCTTTTTATGCACTCTTTCACAGATTGGAGAGCCTCTGCCCATCTTTACTTCTGAAAGACTCTGCCTCTCTAAGACATCCCTTTATCTTTTGGTTGTGAGGGAAAGATAACCTTGTTCAGCTTCCCGAAGAACTCAGCATTACGTAAACAGTGGATGCAGTTTGTTTTTCTGGGGCAGCAACGGAGTTTTCAAGTGTGTTTGTTGACGAACGGTTTATAAACAAGGCCCAGTTCGATGCTGGGGCAGCAACATCGTTTGATACTGAAAGATGGAGTGGTCCCAGCTATAAAAGATCCCGGTCATGATTCAGAACTGTAGATGGTAAGTGAAACGGCATCAATGTCTGTGTTTTGCTCGTGATCGGTGCGCAAGTGCTCATCACTCTTTAGCTCCACCCACGGTGCGCCTCCAGGAGCTCGGCTGTTTTCGGAGAGAATCGTAAATCTGTATCTTTCTTTTATAAATATAATAAAACTAAAGAGTTTTTGGACATATCAATGATTCAGTACTACTCTATAGGTACTCAAGATTAACATGAGATTGGGTGAAACTGTGTGAGTTATTTAATGTTAATTTCAGCATTTAGTAATGCATTAAAATAGAAAAAGGTTGTATTTTTATATTATTTAATATGTTATATTTAACAATTTTATTATTTAATAATTATTATATTGTTTTATGATTATTCAGTTAATCAAAGAAAATGTAAAACATATTATAAAATTATAGTAAAAATTATAATAACCTGTCTGCAACGTGTAATTTTTATTTTAGTTATTGTGTTTTGTCATTTTTTATTAACACTGCTATAAGGTTTTTTTTTTTTTTTTGGTTAATATTAGATAACTACATTATGAACTAATAATGACAAATACTAAAGCATTTATTAATCAGAATTACTGTTAATTTCAGCATTTAGTAATGAATTATTAAAATCAAAAGTATGGTATGTTAATATTATTAAATGGCCATGAGCTTACATGAACTAACAATAAACACTTGTAACTTTATTAACGTTAACAAAGATTAATACTGCAACAAATGTATTGTTTATTGTTAATGTTAGTTAATGCTATAACTAATGTTAACAAATGAGACATTTACTATTGATGAACTAAATGAAAAGTATATATATAACTAAATATATATTGTTATTTTGATAAAATTATATATTCAGTTAATCTTCAATTTATATTTATTATCAAGTAACAAAAGGTTTTTATTATTATTATTATTATTATTATTATTATTTTAGTTTTATTGTACAGCAATAACCCTGGCTGCAAGATATATTTCTTTTCTATTACGTCGTCTGTTCTGGTGTTGTTTTTTTGTGTCATATCTACTATCAAGGGAACTGGTTTAATCAAGAAAAAAAGAATTTTGGTTTACTGTAGCAAGTTCTACACCGACTCTCTCCAGGTTTCACACAGGGAATATATATTCCGGTGGAATCAACCTTGTGGGAAACATTGGAAATGTTTCTGTCTGTTGTTTGAGATTGTTTCAGCCTCATGCAGGTCAGTATGGAAATGAGTGTTGCATTGATGCAGGAGGGAGTGTGATATTTCTCTCTCAATATAAACTCAAGCTCTCCAAAAGCATCTGTTCTGTGGATGGAAGGTGTGAGATCATCTCATGAATCTTAAATTTACATGTACGTAGGGTAAATTGGGCCACTTTTGCCATTTATCTCAGTGACAAAAATGGCCCAATTTACCTGTGTGATTCATATTACCATAGTACTTCTTTGCTCCGTGGGCAATAGAACCACAAACACATGCAAAACAACATCCAATTACCCATCCATTTGCCATCTTCCGATCATGCACTAAAGAAGCACTTCAGATGTCATCATGTTTTCTATGTCCAGAACTGCAGCGACCATCCCTGCCCACTTCTCTCAAGCCATTATTGTAAAATGCAGCAGATAATGTCACGTAAGTGTATGGCTGGCTGCTTCTGAGCCTTTCTAAACAGGAGTTTCTGCTAATGTACAGATTTTGTTGTTTGAAGTGGCTAGCGGTGAGCCGCAGAGTTGCGTGTAAGTGAGAATCACGATGGGTGATTGGAGAGCTACATTTCTACTCTTCTATTTGTCTCCATCTCTTCTCTCTTGTTTGGTCAGGATATGTGCACTTTGAAAAAAATTATATTAAAAGCAGCACCTAGTTTGAAAAGTGGGCAGTCTGTCTGTGTCATTCCACCATGGCAATAAACCACACAGAATAAGTTCCTTTACAAAACTGAAACAAAAATACAATATTATAAAAATATTAGGCCACTAATCAATAAAGAACGTATATAATTAAAGTAAAAATTTAAATAAAAATGTCTGCAACGTTGATTATATTCTACAATTTTTGTATACTGTAAATATATATATATATATATATATATATATATATGCATACATACATACATACATACGTACATACACAAACATTATTTAGTTCAAAGTTGTGGTACATTTTAAACAACACAAATTAATGTTGGCTTGATTAATATAATATAATAACTTTTTATTGATCAGTTCTTTTATTTTATTCTGTATGAATTGTCACGAAACTGAAAGCAATTTTATAGTTGCTAAATTTGTTTCTAAATATTATTTTTTACAGTGATTGTGGATTGTTGACTCATTTTCAATAGGAAGTATAGCTTATATTTATTAAATTTAAAATGCTAAAATGTTACTAAATATTGTCCCATTGACTTTAAACCAAAGTTTCTGATTTTTCAGCTGGTTTGTGACTGGGCTGGAATCACCCTACTGTTTCTCTGCTGCATTCACTGATGTTACTGTGGATGTTATTCACTGGGGATTCAGGCGATTCTGCAGTGCCAGTGTCTCTTTTTGGTCTCATCTGCTCTGCTCATAAATCCCTCCCAGATGGATTCAGAAACATATTCTCCTCTCGCTGCACCACGGGAAACAGAAACAGAAAACATCTCACTGAAGATGTAGAGCTGCAGTGAGGGATTTGCATGCTACTGTATCTATATATTTATAGATTTGGAGAAATGTAACATTACATTACTTGCTCACCAATGGATCCTCAGCAGTGAATGGGTGCCGTCAGAATGAAAGTCCAAACAGCTGATGAAAACATTACAATTCACAATGCCAGTCCATCAATTCATGTCTTATGAAGTGAAAAGCAGCATATTTGAAACAAATCCATCTTTAAGATGTTTTTAACTTCAATTGTGTCCTCTGTCCTATGTTGCTTTCTCTTGAAGAAAAGTTGTCGAATCAGGAGAGAAATATGCAAAAATCAAGAAAAAAACAGCCCAAAACAGTTCTAAACAAATATGTCTGTCAATTTTGATGTGAGCGGACAACAGGAGATGGAGACCTTTTCACTGGAGGAGGTGTAAAAGTGCCCCTATTATGGGAAATGAAAGGGTCATATTTTGGTTTGGGAGTCTCCAAAAACAAGCTGACATGCATGCAAGGTCAAAAAACACTTTCATAGTCTTATAATATGCATTTATTTGTACCTTATTTGCTCAACGACTCCCAAATGATTTGTTCATTTTTCCAAACCCCTACTTTGCGTGACGCTAATCTGCAGTGATTGGTCCAATTGGTCTCATTTTCATTTCATCATGCCTGTAACGCCTGATATAGCAGTGTTTGTGAGTGCAGTGCTGCTTTGTGTACAGCGTTACCAGGGAAACCGCTATTTTTACCACTCTAAAAGCGGCACCTAGTGGCAAAGAATGAAATCGCATTTTCATTCAGACCAACGTGAAAAGACCAACAAGTGGGCGTACAATATGCTAATGTTTCATGTTGACGTCAACATGAAACGGCTTGGGACTTGTTTTAAAAATGACTCATTTCAATGATTCAGAGTTGACTCTTTCTTTTGAGAGACAATAACTTTATACACGGTGCACTTTCAGATTTAAAACTTTGCAGGATGTTTTCATTCACTTAGAGCTGTGTTACACACTGCATGAAAGCTCATTTTCAAAAATCCATAATGGGGCACTTTAATATAGATTATGGACTCATATTTTGTTCAGAGCCAATGGTTTGAACTTAAATGTCTTAATGATAGGTTTGCAGCTTTTCGCTTCACAACACGGTAATAGATGGACTGGAGTTGTGTGGATTACTATTGTGATGATTTTATCAGCAGTTTGGACTCTCATTCCAGCGGAGCCCTACTCACATTCTGAACTTACATTCCTATTCATTAACAGAAAGTCTGAATATATGTGTCTGTGAGTTATACTGTATGTCTCAGCCTTCTAACTATGAGCTTGGGTTGAGCAGACAGTAAAATCGACAGAGTAAAGACAGAAAAACGCATCAAATCCTTTATATCAGCGATAGTTCAATATGAGACAGCAGGTGAGGCAGGCAAATGTTCTCCTAGCTTGAGAAATCTTTCAAAACGTAATTTTTCCCTCATAGTGCTGAGCTGGCAGAGGCAGAAAGAGCTGTGAAATAAATGATGTGGTTTTCTGTATCTCTCCATGAAAGTTTTTCTTCATATCTGCATCCTAACGTTATTTTCAATATGTCTGTCAAAGCCGTGCATAGATGTGCCGTTATAAACGCCTACCTTTCTGAAGAAAATATGAGTGCTGCATGCTTGCCTGTGCAAAAGTTGCCAAGGAGCTGATACTGGCAAACTGTGCAGTTACTAAGGGGTTTCCAGGTGGTTGCTAGGTCATTGCTAAATTAAAAAGAGGTTTTTGCCCATTTTTGTTGACTGTTATCTCAGGGCTTGACAGTGACAGCATTTCACATTTGTGACTAAAGGGGATGTTTACATGACACTGTTTATCAACCTAAAACAGAAAATGTTTTAAGTGTTTTGGCCATTCATTTACATGACAATGGCATTTTGAGGGCCTGAAAATGCAGGTTTTTGAAAATGATACTGTTATCATCTCAATGTAAACTACTCAAATGCACATTTGTAACAAGTTTTGAGTCTATATGACGCTTAGTGTTTCTTTACAAAGTGACATCACCAACTACTGGCCTGGCATGCATAAAACAGTGTTTTTAGTCATTTCTGCAGGAAATGCATTCATTTTGATCAGTGTTGTCATCTGTATGTAAAAATTTTCAAAAGCACCAAACCTTCTCAAATAAAAAAAAAAAAAAGTACATTGTTGTGTAAACATACCCAAATAAATAGTATTTAGGAGCATGTGTGTGAATTAAAAAAGTCTCTCGGTTTATTGAAATTTAAACTTATAAAGTCTTAAATATCTTAAACATTATAATAAACATCTTATTTAGCATTTTAAGAGGTCTTAAATTTGGCCATGGAAAAAATAGGAATTGCAAAACAGCCTAATAATTAAATATTTCATTAAATATATAAAACAGCACTGGATTTTTCAAAGTCACAACATGGTTTTCAGAGCAATTTAAATTCACAGTCAATGAATATTACTTATGATCTACTGTTGATGAATTATGAATTATAAAATGTTTACTTTATGGTGTTTATATGGTATTATGTTGTAGATGGTTATTAGAGTAAAGCATTTCAAATGAAGAATCTCTTTTCTTTTAATTAAATATGCATAAAGGTGTGTGTGTGTGTGTAAATACAGTTCTATAACAAATAACAATAACAAATATTTCAAAACCTAGTGTACTTTTTGTCATTGCACACATGCTCATTGGGAAAAATAATGTAAGTGTCAAGCCCTGTATCCCTTATTCATTTTTTTTTTTATGTGAATAATCATTTATTTATTTATTTATTTATTTATTTATTTATTGTTATATATATGTTAAAAAGGAAGTAAATGATTCATGGAACTGCACCTGGAAAATGGTTTCTGTGTTGCCTTATGTTTCGTTGGACAGCTAATAAGCCCGATCTCCCGTAGGACGTCCAGGTTATCTTGGAGCCTTTGGCCCCTGAGAGTGATATTATTGAAATCAAAGGCAGTAACACAAGCAGCCATAATGATAATGAGGCGCAATGAGATCCCTGCTCTCTGCGGGATAATGGGAGATTGTGAGCTCACCGCTCTTAATGAGTGTAATTAGAGAACATAGCATCTGTTTCACAAAATGAGACTCGTCACACAAACACAGCCGCGGCCCTCGCTGTGCTGAGGTGTTTCAGAGACGGCCGTGAGTGAGGCTGTGGCTCTCTGAAGACGCAGAGGACTCTCACGGTCTGGATGGATCTTTAAGGTCCGTAGGTGATGTGAAGGGGTTTGTATTATGAGCTGCAGGTGTTTTTTTTAATTAAGCGCATTACTTATTGTCATTTGTTCAAGGCCACTGCGTGAAGAAGTTGGTTTAGTGTAAGAGAATTAAATGCTTCCATTTGCAGGCCTCCAGTGTATGAACTGTAGATACTATAGCATTTTGCTTAATAAAGGGGTATTCACATTTTTTTTCGTGGCAAGGACCCCCAAATATTATGATGAAATATAAAGATGAATATTTATTTTCATAGATTTTTAAAGGGTCATGACCTGAGAAATCAAAATTCCCTTGATCTTTTGACATAAAAGGTAATTTTATTATAAAACATGCTTTTTATTATAAAAGCATGTAGTGTAAATAACAAGAGGCAAACGCAGGTCTATGCAGAAATCAAACAATAAAAATGCTCTGAAGAAAACAAGACACTGTGCCGTGCCGATGTGGAAAAACAGTCTTTGCATTGCTTTTCTTCTGATCCAAACATTAGGAAAGCCTGGATGAACTTTTTTTCTATTTTTAATGAAGATCCAGACCACGTCAGTAAGAACTTGGTCCTTTGTTCACTTCATTTTACTGCAGATTTGTTTACAAACAAAGTACAATTTGATGCAGGATTTTCAGAAGGATTAAAAGACGATGCTGTGATTCGACAGTAATGTCACATCACACACTGTTTTCATTACATGATGACTGATTTATTACAGATCGTTTGTTATGTACTGAGTATTTATGCGTTTTTAATCTAAATCACTGGAGTGTCCATCTATCAATAGCAGTGGGCGTTTACTTCTGAGTCTACAATCCGCCATGCCTATTCAAACAGAGCGTTCTGAAGAGAGGGGTTATAAACAGGACAGAAAATAGCCCATTACATCTAAATTATATGTTTTTTGATGTAAAAATCTTGATAACATGAGTGGACCTCAGAGAATAGTACAAAATAATAATTTTTAACTTTAATGCTCTTGAAAGAAGTCTCTTACTTTATGCTCACCTAGGCTGCATTTATTTGACAAAAATAGAATAATGTTTTGAAATATTATTACAATTTAAAATAACTGTTTTCTATTTTAATATATTGCAAAATGTAATTAATTCCTGTGATGCAAAGCTGAATTTTCAGCATCATTACTCCAGTCTTCAGTGTCACATGATCCTTCAGAAATCATTCTAATATGCTGATTTGAGCTCAATAAATATTTCTTCTTATGATCAGTGTTGCAAACAGTTGTGCTGCATAAGAGTTTTGTGGAAACTATGATAAATTTATTCTATATTTTTAATAGAATGTTGAGAAGAAAGGCATTTATTTGAAACAGAAATCTTTTGTAACATTATAAATACTTAATGTCACTTTTGATCAATGCATACTTTTTGAATAAAAGTAAGATTTTGTATAATCCTAAGTATAATTTTTTATTTCTTCTTTGATATACAGTTGTGTTCAAAATTGTTCATACCCTTGGTAAATATGATAAAAGAAGGCTGTGAAAATAAGTCTGCATTGTTTATCCATTTGATCTTTCATTCAAAAATTTAAAAAAAGTCTAACCTGTAATTGAAGTAAAAAAAAGTGAAAGTGGGGGAAAATCACATTAGGAAATAAATATTTTTCTCTAGTACACAATGGCCACAATTATTGGTACCCCTAGAAATTCTTATGATTAAAATATCTCTGAAGTATATTCCCATTCATATTTGCATTTTTTTTTATCACGCCAGGGAGACTAGGAACATGAAATTATCCAGCATTGGCTTGCTGTTTCACAGGATTATAAATATGAGGAACACAAAGGCCAAATTCCCTTAATCGTTGATCATAAGGAGTAAAACCAAAGAATATATTTCTGATGTGCAGCAAAAGATTGTTGAACTTCACAAATTTAGAAAGTGTCTGTAAGAAAAGAGCTAAAGCATTAAAAATCCGCATTTCCCCATCAGGGTAATAGTTAAGAGGTTCCAATCAACAAATCTGCCTGCAAGAGGACATGTGTCTATATCATCCTAATGCACGGTGAGGAGGAGAGTTTGAGTGGCCAAAGACTCTCCAAGGATCACAGCTGGAGAACTGCAGAGATCAGTTGAGTCTTGGGGTCAGAAAGCCTCTAAAAAATATATCAAACAGCCCCTACATCAGCACATGTTGTTCGGGAGAGTTTCAAGAATAATTCTCCTCGCTCATCCAAAAACAAACTCCAGCATATTCAGTTGTCAGACACGACTGGAACTTCAAATAGCACTGGCTTCTATGGTCAGATGAAACTAAAAAAAGAGCTTTTTAGCAGCAAACACTCAAGATGGGTTTGGTGAACACAGGGATAAAAAAGTACCCCATGTGTACAATGAAATATACTGCTGTATCTTAAATGTTGTTGGTCTATTTTTCTGCCGGAGGTCCTGGACATCTTGTTTAGATACATAGCATCATGGATTCTATCAAATACCAACATATAAAAAATTAAAAACTTACTGTCCATGCTAGAAATCTTATAATGGGCCGTGGTTGGATCTTCCAACAGGACAATGATCCACAAACAAACATCAAAACCAACACAAAAATGGGTCACTGAGAACAAAACCAAGCTTCTGCCATGAACAACCCAGTCCTCTGACCTCAACCCTATAGAAAATGAATGGGGTGAACTGAAGAGAAGAAGCACCAACATGGAGATGTGAATCTGAAGGGTGTGGAGTGATTCTGGATGAAGAAATGGTCTTTGATCTCTTGTCAGATGTTCTCCAAACTTATCAGGTATTATAGGTGAAGATTTAGAGCTGTTATCTTGGCAAAAGGAGGCTGCAAAAAGTATTCAATAAAAGGGTATGATTAATTGTGGCCAATGTGTATTAGAGAAAAACATTTATTTCATAATGAGATTTCTCTCCTAAATTCTTATTCTCTAATGAAAGATTAGATTTTTGTAAATTTTTAAAATAAAAGATCAAAAGGTTTAATGATACAGATTTATTTTCACAGCTGCCTTAGATCATATTTACCAAGGGTATGAATAATTTTGAGCGCAACTGTATGTATAATTCTATCTTTTTTGATATATATATATATATATATACTAAAATGTTAATGTTAAAATCTGTCATATTTAATCTTAAAAAGTTTAAAGTAACACAAATCACACAAATGACAGCCCAACATTTTTTAAAATGTGATTTATTTGTAAAAAAAAAAAAAAAAAAAAAAAAATGTTGTATTTATTATTATTATTATATGATGTTTTTTTATATTATTATATTTTACTCCTTTTATTTTGAGCCCTCATAAAAGCATTAAATGGGCTTACTGTATATTTTTTGACATCACAGCTGAAGATACTCACCACTAAAGGAATGTCAGCAGATAGCTTTCTCGAAGCAGTGTGTTAAAACACCACAGACCCAAGCAAGACAACCTACCAATTTTTTACTTCTAGCACAAGATATAAAGCCATATAGCCAATTAGCCAAATAAAAGAAGGTGCTTTAACAGCAAGAAATTGAGTATTTGTTCTGTGTATTAAGTACATACAGCATTATATAGTCCTATATAGTATAGTCGCTAAAACCTCCAACTGCATTAAGAGTATAAATGTCTTTTTACATGTTATTCTCCTCTATTCAGTGAACGCTAAAACTCTGGCAGTCTGGACCTGAGCAATGAAGTTTGAATGTGTTCAGAAAGCAAGAAATGAGGACAAAAGGGACAGATTAATTCAACTAAGTTGCATAATGCTGGCTGTCGCTGTGGTACAGTTAATTGAGGCATTTGTAGACTTCAGATGATGTCTGAAATCATGCCTTTGGAGATGACTTACATAACAGAAACTGAATCTAATCTAACTAACTTGAATAAAAGTGAATTCATAGTATGTAGTATGTATACTGCGCACATCTGTTCTTACTAATTCGATCCCTACAGAGTGTCCTACATGATCTCTGAACATAATATGATCCCATATGTTATTGTATTCCATCTTTTGGGACAGACATGTATATTCCTTCACTCCCTGGGCTTTGAGAGGTCAGAAATAAGTCTTGGATATGTGCGATTGCATGCACAGATGTCTGTTTAGTCTGAGCTTGTCGCTGAGATCATCCCGTAGCTTGTCGCCGTGGCTCAGTGTCAGCAGACCTGCTGCGGATGGCTTCTGTAATTGGTATAGTGTTTTTCCAGCTGTGGATGTGAATTGATTCAGTGTTGGAGAAGAGCGGCATGTGGACTGAATTTTCAGTATGCGGTGGGATGTGAGGAGTGAGATTTGTTATGGTGTGTTTTCTCAGGTCCTGCTGGAAGGATCTAGAGGGTTTGTGGTTGTAATGCAGTGAGGGGTTTTTCGTCATCCGTATGAGCAGGAGGTCAGCCAGGCCTGATCTTATGTGTTTGGGTGGTAAAATGACTCATAAAAAGTGAGTTTTTTGCAGTGTAAACAAATCAAGCTGCATGAGCAATAAGTCAGCCGGTCATTTTTACAAAATAAACCCCTACTGCGTGTTTCAGGCGTCACCCTGAAGGGGTTTATTTATTTATTTTGCTTTCTATATGCTAGCCAATACTTACCAAATAAACATGAAATGTTCATTTGAATTTAAATTAATTAAATAATGTGAGAAGAAAGAAACTGTGGAGGTTTTGCATTTTAACATTATTTTCATTAATATAAGCACATTTTCCCCAAATTCTGATTACCACAATGCAAAAAACCTCCTCCTGATTAGTGTAATGCAGTGTAACACAGTGAATGAATGAATGAACAGCCTAAATAAATAAAAGTATTAATGCATCATAGTTGTATTAGTTTTTTACTGTTAAATTTGCACTCACTTAATACAATTAATTTAAAGCATTAACTTTACAAAAAAAATATTTTAAAATTATTTTAATGATTTAGAGATTTTTTTAAATATATATTTAATTCATGCAAAATTTCAGTAAGACTTTACATTGTTTTCTATAGTTAACTTTAGCTAATACATTAACACAAACTAACAAGCATTGTACATTTGTTACAGTATTTATAAATCTTTGTTATTGTTAGTTAATAAAAACAGAGCTTTTCAATGTTAGTTTGTTATCTAAATTCCATTAAATAATATTAACAGATATCCCTTTTGATTTGAATAATGTTTTAGTCAATGCTGAAGATAACATTAAGATTAATAAATGCTTTAGAAATATTTTTCATTGTTAGTTAACTAATGTGGAGCCTTGTTGTAAAGTGTTACCATAACTTCATTTTTTGTTCTTTTTTCTAATTTTCTTCATCTCCTCCTTATAGTTATAAAAAAATAAATAAAAAATAGTGTCAAAATAATTTTTCACTCAGAAATTGCTAACAGATTTTACAAATTATTACAAGGAAATGGCAAGTAACATATTTGCTAAATTAAACTGATATTTTGAAGTAGAAAACTGAAATAGTATTTTCCTGCAGGTAACAGGTAAGCAGAAGTGTCCTTGCATACATATTTAAAAGCTTTTGAGACGAGGCCATTCAGGAATAGTTAAATGTGTAAATACTTAATGTGTCTATGTGCTTTTTCTTTATGCCTCTTCATTTTTCTCTCTCATTCAAGCACCCTTTATTCATGTATATATTTGATGTCGTGTGTTCTGTCCTGTTCATCATCTTTTGCTCTTCTCTTTCTTACATTTGAACAGTAAATACAGGGTTTTAGTGTTCCACTGTGATCTCTTGCCACTTTTTAAGTCTTCTTCAAGTTCCTGCACTTTTGACTTTGCATGTCTTTGGTCTGTCATTTTAAAATGCCCTCATATTTTCAGCAGGTCTTCACCAATTTCACATAAAATTCTCTTCACATAAAATTTAAATAAGTATTCTGGGTAGATCTGAAATCCTGACAAGTTTGGGGTCAGTAATATTAAAATAATAATACTTTTATTCAGCAAGGATGCATTAACTTGATCAAAGTGAGAGTAAAGACAATTATAATATTACAAAAGATTTCTTTCTCAAGTAAGCGCTGATCTTTTGAACTTTCTATTCATCAAAGAATGTAAGAAAAAAGCATCATAGCTTCAGTCATGGACACTGAAGACTGGAATAATAGATGAAGAAAATTCAGCTTTGCATCACAGGAGTAAATTATATTTTAAAGCATAGTCAAATAGAAAACATTTATTTTAAATTTTTAAATGTACAAAAATTTGTTTAAATTTATTTATTTAAATTTTTTGGTTGAAGTGCAGCCTTGGTTGACACTGACTTACTGACTTTTGAACTGTAGTATGTGTGTGTGTGTGTCTGTGTGTGTGTATTTATACTTATAATGTATATAAAATATATTTTATTCTTCATGGTACTATGCATTAAAGGAGTAAAAATTGTGTTCAGTTGTAATAAAAACACGCAAATACAATACATTTATTTTATTTATTTAAAACAATTTCTCATATATTTTTCTTCTGATTTAAGTGTGTGATATGTGGCTTCCCTGTGTTTTGGTCAGGTTCCCATTTCTGTTCTGAAACTTTTGTCAGCATCTCATGGAACGTTCTTGTCTTTGATCTAGAGTAAAGCTAATGACCTCCTGGGAAATGTACACATGCATCAATGTCACATCGACATGTTTGGAGAAAGCTCTGCTGAGCGTTTGTTCATGCCATCGTTCATTATTTGGAGGCCATTATGATTCGGTACGCCTCATCTCCTGCTCGGAGTAAAGCCGTCCGTGCTGTAGGCTTCCCTTGACTTTCAAGAGCGGAAGGGTCTTTTGAAGGAGAAGAGGCAGAGAGGGTGCAATCGATCTACTCCTCTAAGAAAATTTCAAAATGGGTTTCTCTTTTATTTAGCAGCAGGGCTGTCAGTCATCAAAGCGGCGGGGGGAGAGAGGAGAGGGGGCAGATCGGATTGTACGTGAATGTAAATGAAGATCAGGAGCGCTGTGAAGGTTACAACCACTGCCGAACTTCAGCAACTGTTGATCAGACATCTGTATCATTAGTTCCAAGCGCCTTTCACTCAATTCCCTTTATGAAAACTTTGAGCTGAAGAATGAAAATGATATGGCCCTTAAAGCACACAAGCTTAAGGGCCACCTCATTGTGTTTCACATTTGATATTCATCTCGATAGATGCTCAAATATTCTCATAGTCACGATGAATATAAAGGACTTCAGGTGATATCTGATTTTTACATAATGAAAGAGCCATGCACAGGTCTCACCTTGACATGGCTGTTGTTAGTCTAGAGAAAGCACAGGAATCCCAATATTAGATCATTCATTTTATAGTCATTAGTGAGGAATCAGGCAGCACTGGCTCACAGAGTGTGAAAAGTTATATTTCAGTGTTAACTGAAGCAAAACTTCACACAAAGGAAATACAATTGTTGTAATCAGACTAATTTGTGGGTGAATTAACTGAATTAAGATTCATTGACAAAATTGTTTTCGAAAGAATGATTTGTTTACAAATCTGTCATTATTACTTCTGGTGTCAAATGAATTGGACAATTTTCATCTTCGTAAGAATTCATATGGACTGCTTTTATGATATTTTGATATTGTGTTTTTCTTTTTGAAGTCTGAAGGCTCTAGTCCCATTCATTGCAATAGCATGGAAAGAAACTACTAGCAAAATCTTCAAAATTTCTCCTTTTGTGTCCCACAGAAAAAAGAAAGTCAAACAGGAATAACATGAGGGTGAGTAAATGATGACTGAATTTTCATGTAGTTAAATGTAGTTAACATGTTTAATCTTAATTAAAGGAAATATGAAAACATGCGCTAAAGGTTTGGGTCATTAGATTTTTTAAATGAAATTAATAATACTTCAAAGACATTTATTATGTCACAAAAAAAAATAAAAAAAAAAGTTCTATTTCAAATAATTACTGTTCAATTCATCAAAGATTCCTGAAAAAATTGTATCTCGGTTTCCACAAACATATGAAGAGCACAACAACAATATTGATGATGATGATAATAACAAATGTTTCAATAAATCTTCACACTGAAGACTGGACTAATGATGCTGAAAATTCATGAATAAATTACATTTTAAATTATATTAAAATAGGAAACAGATTGTAATGATAAATTGTAATAATATTTCACAATATTACTGTGTCTACAGTATTTTACTTCTACTACTATGCACTTCTAATCCTGCAAAACTGAACACTAAAGGAAATAAAATAGATTTACAAAGCAGGTAATTCTTGACTCTCACATAAAACATGTCTTTCTCAGCAACAACCTTCTCTTGCAGAATCTATTACGTTGTTTCCATGTATCTGATTTATTTTAATTAAGGTTTTTCCTTTAAACATGTTTTTGAAATGTGCAATTCAGAGCCACTTCTGCAGTATCTGCACCGTCAGCATGTTTAAATGTGTCTTTACGTATCACCAACATAGAACTGATGTGCTCAGAATGTGTGTGCCATTTCACTGTTATCTGACTGATTCAGACACACTGTTGGTCTAATGTACCCTGAAAATATATGACAGAGATGAATGTGTGTACTGTACATTTCCATATAGACCATATAGAGTAGAAACCTGCAGTGCAGAAACTCATCTGTCCTATACGAAACGAGACACACGAGCTGCACGCGTGACATGCAACGTATTCTGAATTCCCAGCTTACTGCATAAAAAAACAATATACAGTATATCTCAGAGCAAAAGAAGACGAAACAGCACTAAATAAAACAGACTGCAGTCTTGTTACACAAGTGTGTGGCGGGATTGGAGAAGACTGAAGTAGGAGGGAGATTTAATCAATAGCAGAAAAAAGTAAAAAGTAACTATGCTACTTTGAATATACTGTATATTGCAGTGAATGGGTGCCATCAGAGTGAGAGTCCAAACAACTGATAAAAACATCACAATAATCCACAAGTATAATCCAAACGACTCCAGTCCATCAGTTAACGTCTTAAGTAGCGAAAAACTGTGTGTACCATCACTTTTGGCCAAAATACAGACAAATTAACACTAAAAAATGTTCAAAATACAACAAAAGTTAGTATAAAGAAATTTAATTAGGCTGATGTCATGTGTGTGTATGTACATTTATGTAAATGTTATGTATATGTAAATGTGTGTGTGTGTCTGTGTGTGTGTGTGTGTGTGTGTGTTTGACTGTGAAGCCATGTGCAAAAATAATATGACATTGAAAAGCAATTCAGCACTTTATCATGATACAATATTGTTGGGAAAAGCTACTGAAAAACTAGGTAGTAGTAATCCTTTTAGTTTGTTATTTCCCAATGCTGATTGAAACGATTCAGAACATACTGATTTTCTTAAGCAAATCAGCAGCTATAGCTAATGAGTGAAGTGAGCGAGGGTTTTTCGAGAGGATTCAGGTGTTTAAATGAGCGTTGTGTGTTGGGACTCGCTGCTTGAGCTGTATGCATAAAGAACAGGCAGATTGTCGGACAAATGTAGGGCCTGGACTTCTTGTTGCTCCGAGGATTGAGCTAATTGAGCAAACAATTATTTTGGCATTCAGCGCACACTATGCAGATGTGTTTTGAAGACAGCTGTCAGGACGACTCCGTCTATTTAAAATATGCTAATTGTGTTCATTATTAATTAATTTTTGGTAGAAAAAGAACTTTTCCTGCAGCTCTCAAGTGCCAGTATGGAAATAAAAGTTGTTTTTTTTTTTGGTCAGAGTGAAGATGCAGGAAAACATATTTTGCACCTCTGTATTTAGTGCACGTGGGCGAAATCATAACCCAGTTTAATTTACTGATAACACTGTTTTTGCATGACTAAAACACTTGAGGGGCCCGAGGACCAGCAAAATTGCCACTTCACTTTTGTGATTCATTTTTTTCAGTGTGTTTTGAAATGTTTTTGAATTTGAAGTGAATGCACTTATCCAAAGCAAACGAACAATCACCACTTGTACACAACAAAATGTTCAGCCATTGTCCAGTGTGTTTACCCACAATACCGCAATTGAATCATTTCATGTCCCATATATGAAACTATCACAGAATCCTGATGAAGCTCCTGCTCTTTTAATGCAGCTGGTGTCGCAGAAGGCTTTGGAAAATATCTCACATCTACATTACAATATCTCATATTGCATTTTTGACAGCACCCCTGAGCAGCGGGCCGTGACCTGATTTGGTGGTTCATGCTCCATAATGCATGGCTGTCTTTAGCAGGGCAGGAGCAGAGCTATGGTTCAGTGCGCACACAAGCAGGGGCTATTAGTGTTGGATAGATGGACGAGAGACAGAAAGAGAGAGAGAGAGAGAGAGAGAGAGAGAGAGAGAGAGAGAGAGAGAGAGAGGGCTGACCCACAGACTGCACCCACACGACCCCGCTGAGAACCTGCATCTGCGCTCTTCAGACGAAAGGTCTGACGCACACACAAACATGTTTAAGCATTGTTAATTACACATTTTAACCAAACTAATTACATGCTGATTAATTAATCATATGATTTAATTGCATGTTTTCTGAGAAAAGCCCTCAAATGATGATAATTCAAAGGCTTTGCAGTATTGGGAGCATTGAATAGACATTCCAAAATTTGATTCTGTTACAATTCGTCCAGCTTTCTCTGAATGTGATTATGATTATTCACTTTTGTCCACCTAATGGATCCTTTTTCACAGACAGTGATGAACTGTTTCTACACCTACTAACATCATAAATCTAGTAACGTTTTTATATATTCGTTTTAAAGCAACTGTATGTAGTTTTGTGTATTTTTGGGACTTTGGAGCCCCCTATGGTTAGGTGACTGGAATTCACTATGTGTAAATACATCACTGTCGTAATTACAGTGGATGTCTTGTACACGTGGGTTTGACACTGCCGTAAAGCAATCCGCCATTTTCATGGAATTTCGTACCCGCTCAACCAACCTGATCTCATGAAAGTGCATATAAATAGTATACCAAATAAAAACGAAAACTCCTGGTATTTATACTTTGGCGTGTATATGCTACGCGATGGATAGGATTAGGGTTGTGGGGTAGATGCGTATCATATGTACACAAAAACTGCGTATCATACTGTAGTTTTTTTTTCTTTTCTTTTTGGAGCAAATTTATATATTTGTTGTTTGTATTTTCAGTAACACTTTAGAATAGGGAACACTTTTTCACTATTAACTACGACATTTCCCTCAATAAATTCCTAATTTGCTGCTTATTAACAGTTAGTAAGGTAGTTGTTAAGTTTAGGTATTGGGTAGGATTAGGGATGTAGAATAAGGTCATGTAGAATAAGGCATTACTATGTGCTTAATTACTACTAATAAATGGCTAATATTCTAGTAATATGCATGCTAATAAGCAACTAGTTAAGAAACCCTAAAATAAAGTGTTAATTAAACATTTTAACCAAATTAATTACATGCTGATTAATTAATCAGCTATGTTACCGTGTGTTACCGTATTTTCCATTCACCACTATAAAAGTTTACTCAGTTGTAACGACTTAAGGGTCCATTACAGGAATAATTCACCCAAAAATAAAAGTTTACTCACTCTCATGAGAGTCTAAAGCTGATAAAAACATCAAAATGATCCCCAAGTGATCCACACAACTCCAGTTCATCGATTAACATCTTGTCAAGCAAAAAGCAACATGTTTCTAAGAAACAAATTCATTATTAAGACATTTTACCAAACTCACGCTTTTGCTCAAAAAGCCATGTCCATAATCCAAAATAACACTTCATCCAGTTTTCTCTTGTAAAGGTGCTTGATCTGTGCATAGTTCTCTCCTGATTCAGAAGAGATTATTTTTTTCACTGTAGAATGCAATTTTATGGAATATGTTTGAACATAGTTTTAACGTCTTGATGTCTGGATGGATTTATTTCTTACAGACATGCAGCTTTTGGCTTGACAAGATAATCACTCAGTAATGATTTTCACTCAGAAATTGCTAGTAAATTTCACAAATAATTACAAAGAAATGGCAAGTACATTCAATTAAACATGAAATTCTGAAGTAGAAAGACTGATTTTTTTTCTTGTAAAATGTACTGTACTCCAGTAATCTTTGTTTTATTTAAAAATCATTTTTACAGTGTAGGTTTGAGAAGACTCGTGCTCCCAGCAGCAGCTGCTGTTAGATGGTAATCAAAAATTACTGCACTGTTGTCATGAGACGTTGTTTTATGCCCAATGTGAAATATCACTCCAGCTCAGGAGCAAAGAGTACTAGAATGCTGTTTAGACTGAAAACCACCTAAATTTAATATTCTCTTAATTACCAGTGTAGACTAAGGGCACCCTTGGGAGAAGTCGTTCTCTTAAAAAACAAGTCCATCAAACATCTCCAGGCTTAATAATTAAAAAAAGAAAAGAAAAAAAGAAGATGAGGTTGCATAACCTGCAAATGCACTTTGGTAACAAGATAAGCAAAACTTTTATCTTGTTGTACAAAGAAGCTGGGGAATTGCAAAAACTTTATTCCCAACTTTTGCCCTGCTGTTTACAACCAGACACTTGATAACTCTCACATCTGTTATACAGCATGTCTGTAGTAGATAGAACTTCAATAATGTGCCAGTGATGATGGCGATTATTATTAATAAAAAGTGCATGTTATATGTTCAATATTTAAAACATTTATATTAATAATAATAATAATAATAATAATAATAATAATAATAATAATAGTAAATGTTATTGTCATGAATCTGGTCCATGGACCTCCATTTGTTCGCCACCAGAGGTCACCCTGCCATCACATTGACTCTCACACCACACACTACCCCGGACTTCATTTCCCAGCAGCCATTTCCCTAATCACATGCTCACACCTGATACCCATCACACAATCACACACGCTACATAAGCCTTGGACTTCCTCTGTCAGATCGCCGAGTATTGTACGCAAATATCCTAGTGATAGCTACCCTACGAAGCCTTCTTAGTTCCCATAGTCTTGCCTTGCCTGTTTTCCCGTGTTTTGATTTCTGCCCGTGTTTCCTGGATTAACCCTTGCCTTGCCGTTCGGACTCTGTTTGCCCTCGTTTGGATTATTGCTGTTTACCTGGATTTACTCTCTCTCTGCCTTGCCCTTTGGATATTGTTCGCCGATCGAAGACCCACGCTTGCCCTAGGACTACTCTTTGTTTTGCCTGTGTTATACCTGTTTGCCATTGTCTGACCCTGCCTGTGTTTTGACCATGTTTCACAATAAAGCCTTGCACATGGATCCGCACGTCTCTCGTCTTGTCAGCCCCGTTACAGTTACTCTTAATCTGAATTATATATTTAAATTATTTATTTTATTAATTATTTTAAAATACTATTATTATTATTATTACTACTACTACTACTACTAATAATAATAATAATAATTTTCAGATAGGACTATATTGTGAATATAACATGTTTTAAATATATTAAATATTAAATGTAAACTATTTAAAATGTCATTTTAATATAAATTATATATTTAAATTACTTTATTTAATGTAATGTTAATAATAATAATAATACTTTTCAGATGGAACAATATTGTAAATATAATATATAATAAATACAATAAATATGTAATGTAAATAAATAACATAACAAATGTTTCCCTTAATATGAATTATATATTTAAATTATCTTAAAATGTAACTATTTTTATTTTTATATATATAATTATAATTATTATTAATAATAATTATTATAATTTTCAGATGGAACAATTTTGTAAATATAGTATGTATTAAATATAATAAAAACTTCATGTAAACATTTAAATAATAATAATAATATCAAATCAAAAAATGAATAATCAAATGAATTATTGTAATATATTTTACTGTTATGTTTTTATTTTGTATTATTATTTTATAATTTTAAGTCATATTTATATTTACAATACAGTCCCTGCTGAAATGACCAGGATAAAAAAACTTCCATGCTGTTTGATTTATGCTGGTAATTTCTGATTGGTGTTTTTCTAGCTCTTGGGGGTCAAGGTTTGTCTGGTTAGCAGCATGTGTCATTTAACCATCGATACACCATCTGAGCCCAAAGACCATCTCCGCTGACTGTCATGATGTCATTTTCCTGCATTTGGCTATATATGTTTTTAAGATTTAATAAACATTGACGTCACTGACTTGCTGATGCACATACAAAATTTTAAAGAATAGTCAAGGATAATATTGTCTTTCTTTCTTTGCTGTAGTTTTGTGCTGTCTTGCGTGGCTGTGTTCCATCATGCTGGTTTATATATGCGTTATTGGATTGCCAATGCATGAAACAGTGGTTTACTGGCCGAATGATGCTGAACTCACGCTGTATTGACAGAGGGGAGCAGTGAAGACTGTGCCTCATAAAATATCAAACTCACAGACAAATTTAATTGGGCTGCTAGAATATCTGTTTTATTTTCCTCCGTACAGCTTTCATTGAGAAGGACTGAATGTTCAATCCTTTGAGCATATCTTATGAATTTATCTGAGCTCTGCAATTCCTTTATTTTGCTGTTAAAATTGAATTGCAAATGATTGATTTGGTCTCGGGCATCTAAAATGCATTAAGTAGTAGGCCTATGTTAGAAATATATTGACTGAGTATTAAGACCTCATGATGGCAACTTCCAGTCTAGGAATATTTTATTTCTTTATGCGTTTTCTTGTATAATGGAAGCGTCAGCTAATTTATGAGAACAAAATGTTCCAGATTAAATCTCATGGAAAGTTTGGGAGGCTACAGTAGATAGTGTCTGGAGTATAGAGCCTGTAGCATGAATTAGATTTAATAATCCCTAGAGGAACCACTGAATTCTCTGTCCCAATTCCATTTTTCTTTGTAATTAAAGTGTGCGCTAAGATTGATAACAACATCCTTAAGGGAGATAGTATAATTACTTTACATTACATTTATTTATAGCTTTAGTTATGTATGTACAGCATGTGTAAAAAAAAAAAAAAAAGGGAGAAATGTCTTGTTTTCTGAAAAATGATGATGATGATTATTGTTATTATTATTATTATTAATAATAATAATCATGTTATAAATATAAGTAGTCGAAATATGAATAATATTTAAGTTAATTGTTTTAAAATATTTTACTTTTATGTATTTAATATTTTATATTGTTTTTGTAAATTTTGTTAATATATATTAAATATAACAAATAGTTAATGTAAAAATTGTAATACTATTAATAAATGTTCATAATTTGAATTATATATTTAAATTAATTTATTTTACAGTCATTAGTTTAATATATAGATTTTTAAAATTATTTTATTACAATTTTATATATTTATAATATTTAAATTTACAGTACAGCAACTGCTATAATGACCAGCATAAATGTAATGCTGTTTGATTTATGCTGGTAATTTCTGATGCGGTGCTTGTCTGGCTCTAGGGGTCAAGGTTTGTCTAGTTAGTCTGGAAGGAGACAGTGTGTCCCAGTTTACATAGTATCCATTTTAAGGAGTATGAAGAAACGAGGAAAGGACATGTGGCCAAGTATGTTGTCCCATACTCGGAATTTATGCTCTGCATTTCACCCATCCAAGTGCACACACACATCAGTGAGTAGAACACACACACACACACACACCGTGCGTGAACACACCAGGAGCAGTGTATACATGAGTTTGTCCCAAATTATATATTAATATGTTGATATTTTTGTATGCTACCATTTACATTTATGTTGTTTCATTAATTGTTCTAGGTTGATGTTTATGTTTTATTGTTTATATTTTTCTGATAGGTTCCCATTGTGAAAACTCACCCAGTGTGTTGTACAAATATCTAAACATTCTTAAATTAAGACACATTTAAGGACAATGTATTGTTTTCTGAAAGATGTACCAAATAATGTGAAAATTTATTTCAAATATCTGTCAGTGGAGTAAGAAAAATAAACTTCATTCAAAGGAAATACAAGATTATTTTTCTGATCACATTCATGGATAGTTTTTCTTGTTTTAAAAAAAAAAAAAATAGTTCAGCCAAAAATTTAAATTTGCTTAAACTTTGCTCAATCTCAGGCCATCCAAGATGTAGATGAGTTTGTTTCTTCATCAGAACAGATTTGGAGAAATGTAGCATTACATCACTAGCTCACCAGTGCATCCTCTGCAGTGAATGGGTGCCGTCAGAATGAGAGTCCAAACAGCTGATAAAATCATCACAATAATCCAGAAGTAATCCACACCACTCCAGTCCATCAGTTAAACAAATCTATCAGTAAGGTGTCTCCTCCATTGTCCTCTCACATCAAAATCCACCAGCATATTTTTTTAAAAGTTTTCACTTGTAAACGGAGCTTGATCTGTGCATATTTCTATCCTGATTCAGACAAGACAACTTGTTCACTGGATAAAATCCATGTTATGGATAGAAGGCTTGTTTTAAGTTAAAAAACATTGTTTATTACAAACACTTAACTTTTCACTTCTCAAGACATTAACTGATGGGCTGCAGTTGTTTGGATTATGGATTTGTGGATTATTGTGATGTTTTTATCAGCTGTTTGGACTCAAATTCTGATGGCACCCATTCACTGCAGAGGATAGTTAGTTTTGTGGGTGAACTATTCCTCTAATATCGAGTCATTTGGCTCCTCAAGTAAATGTATCATGATTTAAGAATGTTTAGATATTTGTACTGGACAGAGGTAGCGTTAGACTTTAACATTGTCCGTCATTTTGACGGACAGGGTCGTAAAATTTCCATCATATTCTATCATTTACCGTCTAAAAACAACAAAACATGCTAGGGCTGGGTAAAACAAAAAACAGATTTCTCTATTTTAATAGATTCTCATTTTTATGAACCAATATCGATTCTTAAATCCCAATCGATGCTGTTTTCAGTTGATGAATGAACAATACATATAGTGTGCCTCCCATCCAATAAATCACAATGGGCTAAGCTTTGTGCTTAGTCTCAGATTTCAAATTCTGTCCATTTTATTAGGAAATTCAAGCAATAAATACTGTTTTGGTGCTCTTTAATGTGGCGTGATAGATCGCTGTAGACACCAGATCAAGCGAAGCGGCAGCGTAAAGCACACGTGAACTGATCATCTCTTTCACTAGTGGGTGCTCGGAATCAAAGGCAAGGCAAAAGACTCATGACAGTTTTATTTTTGTTCTGGAGCTGATGATCCTGTGCTCTGCTGCACAATGGAGCGCACTCGCCACCAACTAGACAGGGCTGGGAATTACAGTTACAAATTACAATAGATCACCTTCAGTTTAATCTGTCAAACTGACGGACGGCCTTCAGATTTTTCCGTCACGGCTAAAAAAATTCTGTCAATGATGGAAAGTTTTCGTTTAACGCGACCTCTGGTACTGGACAACAAGACAAAAATACAGTGTAAGAATTCATTCTTTGAAGTGCATAATTATAAACCTAGCCTGAGAAATATTCACTGCATTAAGTGTGACAACTAGCCCCAGTTTATATACTTTCCCACCACCAGAGAAGTACATACAAATTGGGACGAGCGCTTCAGAGAATGTTAACCTGGATAATAAACTTCTCTTTGAATTCCATCGGGTTCCTGTGAGACGTGTCGTTGTTTGAAGGCAGATCTTTGAGGCACAAAGGACTGTACTGTGAACGCTGAGATCTGAAAACCCATGCAGCACCACAGCACCACAGCACCCGTTCCCCTCCCACCGACACATCTGTACTGGATCCCGCTGGTAGTACTGGTGTGCCACGTTGCAGTGTACGACGGGTAATTAGTCATCATGGGAATATTTGTGGGACTGAGATAAGTAGATGGATCCTTTGTGGGGTTTGCCATCAATCTTGAAACCCCTTCAACCACCCTAAGAGCCAAAGTCTGCCTCTTTTTGAGGACTAAACGTGCATGAACATCATGTACTAACCAGTTGACACGGGGAAGACAGATAGTATTTGTACTTGTACAATACTTGAAGAAAAAGATGCCCTGCAGTTCATGAGAGAGAGACAGCATGCGAAGTAAACAAGACTCAACACACAATTGATTTGTGAGGAATACAACACATTTCTTTGTGTTTTTTTTTTAACTATTTAAATGGATTTATTTACTATTTTAATTATTTAAAACATTTATTTCCTTTTTTAATTATTTCAAACAATTTATTTAAATATTTAATTATGTAAAACGTTTATTTTATTGCTTTATTTTTAGTGCTGGGCAACGATTAATCTCGATTAATCGCATCCAAAATAAAAGTTTTTTTGTACATACTATATGTGTGTGTACTGTGTATATTTATTATGTATATATAAATACACATACATGCATGAATATATTTAAGAAGAATATGTTGTTTATATATTAAATATATTTATATATAATATAAATTATATGAATATAAATATATACATGTAAATACATGTAAATATTTTCTAAATATATACTGTATGTGTGTCTTTATATATACATAATAAATATACACAGTACACACACATATACTATATAAACAAAAACTTTTATTTTGGATGCGATTAATCAAGATTAATTGTTGCCCAGCACTATTTATTTTATTTTTTCTTCTCAGTATTGGATTTAGTATATTTATAATCAAAATTTTTCTGGGCTTGTCTGGCATCTTGGATGATTTTTTTAAAGAGTTTTTTTACAATGCATTATGGGATTGCACAGTATTTGAAGAGCAAAATGACCTGCCGTTAACAATTGATTGGTAAGAAGAACAATGCCATACTCTAGTACAGTGTTATTACAGTATTAATTATACAACCCGATCTCATGAAAGTGGGTATAAATAGTACGCCAAATAAAAACAAAAACTTGTGGTATTGATACACAAAAATGGACTTTGGCATGTATATGCTATGCAATGGAAGGTGCTGCGGGGTAGATGCGTATCATATGTACGCGAAAACAACGCCAACAAATTTCGCATCATATGCACACGAAAACTGCATATTATATGCACGCCAAACACGTGTGTATCATATGCACGCCAAGGTCAATTTTTGCGTATTACGATACCACGAGTTTTTGTTTTTATTTGGCGTACTATTTACGCGCATTTTCATGAGACCTGGCTCTAATTATATATTATTATATTATTTATTCATATTTTGAATTTGCTTTTTTACATTTTAATTTTAGTTTTAAGTTTTAGTCAATTTATGTGCTTTTGACATTTTTATTTGGTGTTTTTATATCTCTAGACATTTTATTTCATTTCATTTTTAGTAATTTTAGTACTTAAACTTATTAATATCCTTATTTTAGTTTTTTTTTCAGCTTTATTTCAATTACCAAAAACTATTTTTAATAGTTTGCTTTAGGTAATAATAATAATAATAATAATAATAATAATGCTTTTATAAAATGACAAATATACATCATAAACACATTATAAGAAGTATTTGTAATGTCCATTTATTTAATTATAATTTTAATTTCATTATTTTTAGAAATTATTTTAGCATTTACTTTTCAGTTTTAAATTAAGTGTATTTAAAATCAACATTTTTCTGTGTTCGTCTACCTATTTGTATTATTTTTTGCATTGGGCCTGTAATGCAACAAATGCATTGGACAAAATTTTTTAATGTGATTGTCTTTTTTTCCCCTTAAATTTTTCATCTTTTCCTTAATGCTTATCTCACATCCATAAAGGGTCTTGACCAGTCATCTTACCGGCAGCAATATGGCAATTAGATGTCTGAGCTGTAGAAGATAGAGGCGGTGTTTGTAACACCAGGGATCATTCGCATCTGAGTACTATCAGGTTGTCAAGCCTTCAGTTTCATGCGGAGTCTGTTAATTGGCTCTCCAGTTCACACACGGTCTTCATTCTTCTCTCCGAAGGTAGCAGAGATGGTCTTCAGAGAAAAGAAGATACTGTAATTGAGCTCAATCACTCATAGACATCCGACGGTCAATCAGTGGAGGCTTCTTTAGAGACCTGGAACATGTCGGCCTCATCAGTACCACCCGCGGAAAGAGCTCAGTTCTCTGCATAACTTCTGAAATGGTGTTTTAAGAAGCTGATAAAATGGTAAGTGGGAAGGCATGCTATAAAATAATTATATAATGCGATTTTGTCTGAGATATTTCCTTTAATCTTGTAGTAGGTTGCTAAGCAGCTGGTATAAGTGGCTTGTCGTTATAATCATTGTCAGGTAGACTG
This sequence comes from Spinibarbus caldwelli, assembly GCA_039654775.1. NCBI lineage: Eukaryota > Metazoa > Chordata > Actinopteri > Cypriniformes > Cyprinidae > Spinibarbus > Spinibarbus caldwelli. Next base: position 1,745,243 of record CM077266.1, on the reverse strand, counting down.
TTATTTTAAGGGGTCATGTTTTTGTCAAAGATAATGATCCCGGGAAGAGGCTGCCGCTAATGCAAAAGAAATGGAAGGAATCAGTCAAGAACAGATTACATGCTGGAGGAGGAATTGAGAAGAAGATGAGAAATGGACGTCTGCTGGAAGTGGGAGAGGAATGGCTTGGGGAGGAGGAAAATCTGAATGATGAATTCATATGTCAGAGGTACTGTACATAGATAGGTTATGGAAGAGATTCGCTTTTTAAAACGCAGTGCGCCACGATCCGATTTGCGCAGACTGGGTGAAATGTTTAAGCTCATACACGAAATCACCAGTCACAGGAAGTGTGGAGTGATTTGTGACTCTGTCTTGGAAATATGAGTTAACTCGAGAGAGATAATAGCAGTTTACACCTCACTAGGCATCAGCCAGTTCCCAAATTGCTTCATAAATGGTAACAAATGAACCCATGAACTGCTAAAACAATTCAGAGGTTTTTCTGAAGTATGTGGAGATCTTCTATAGCATGTGGCATATATCACTGTGTTCTCTTGGTAATGCCATCATAATGACTCTCTTAAAGGAATAGTTCCCTCAGAAACAAAATTCTGTCATTGGTTCATCCTCATTTCATTACTTATGACTTAGATTACTTTTATTTTCCTTCTTTCTTTTTGGGACACAAAATAATCTCTCGCTTGCTCTTTTTCACACAATGACAAAAAAAAAAAAAAAAAAAGAAGTATTCTTCTATGTGAATTGGGCAACATATTCCAAGTCTGCAGAGGGCATATGATGGTTTTGTGTGAAGAACAGACCAAAAGTTAGGTTTTTCAGAACATCCTTGTTTTGGTGCAAATTTTGTCATCATCCTCAAGTCATTCCAAATGGCTTTCTTTCTTTTGTGGAGTTCAAAAAAAGATGTCACACAAAAAGTTCAAGCTGCTCTTTTCCATTAAATAAAAATTAATAGGATTAATGGGTTTTTAATAGTTAATTAATAGGTTTTATTTTTATATTTTCCTTTTCATTTTATTTTTTGGTTTAGTTTTGGTTTAGTAATTTTATAATTTTCTCTTTTTTTTCTTATTTAGTTGTATTTTTATTTCAGTTTTAGTTGTAACAATTTTGGAACTTAAACTGATATTATTTCAGTTAGTTTTCAGGCAGCATTTCTAATTTTACAATTTTGCATCGAATACATTTCAGTTTATTTCAGCTTTATTTCAATTAAATTAAAAAAGTTTATTTTGAATACATTTGAATACTTTTAGTTAACAGTAGTAACAGTCAGGTAACATTTGCAAATTGTTCTAGAAAATCAAACAGATTTGTAATGACATGAGAGTAAATGATGACAGGACTATTATTTAGAGGGAACTGTTGCTTTAAGGTGTTGAGCTTCAGGCAATAACATTTTGTCATTTCTTTGACATTACGGTGGCCGGGAGAGCTCAATGCACTGCAACTTCAGAAAACACATGCAAATAGAAAAAGCACCAGCAAATCAAGAAAACATCTTCATCAGTTTGACAGCAGGTGCTGCAAATGCTCACAACGCAAAAAAATAAATAAAGAAACGTGCTGCAAATGCTCACAACACAACCAAATAAAGAGTTTTATTTGCAGAGTGTTTCTTTGTTTGGTTGTGTTGTGAGTATTTGCAGTGCGTTTCTTTATTTGGTTGTGATGTGAGCATTTGCAGCATGTGTGTTGTCAAATTGATGAAGTTGTTTTCTTACTTTGCAGGTGTTTTTTCTAATTGCAGCGCGTTGAGCTCTCTCTCTCTCTCTCTCCGTAAGACATCATCAGAAACTGCTGCCAAAATCTTTCCTGCTGTCTTAGAAAGGAATAATAGAAAAACTTTAATCTCCCCTTTTCAGATCCGCCTCTTTCTGTCCCTCTTTGTCATTTTCTGTTTCTTTTTTATCGGCTTTTTCCGCCTTTGTGTCTGAAAACTGGATTTACTGCCAGCAGTCAGTCTCAGTACAGATTCATGTGAATGTTTGAGCTCTGGTGTCCACGTTGTGATTATAAACAGAATCCCTGCATAGTTAAAGAGAGGCGATGTAGGTCACGCTGTGACCAGCTGCATGAGTCTCTTGTTTCCATAGCACTCGTTTACCAGCCGTTCTCTCGCTGCTGCATGAGCTGAAGGTTCATATCAGGTTGACACTGTTAGGAAAGCTACTTTGAAGTACTTCAGTACAACTACAGTCAAGCTTTTGAAAAAGAAGATTCTGCACTACAAGTTACTGGCAAACAAAACAAACTATGTTGAAGTTAGTTATTTAAAGGCAGTAATAAATCTAGTGATTTAACATAAGCATTTACATAATTATTTTACTAATCATTCAATGTTTAAGATGACACTGGGACTTAAAAGAATCAGTGAATCATTTATTTACATGAACAGTGTGAACTGATGAACAATGAATTGATTCAGTGAACAGAATGAACTGATTCAAATAAAAAGAAGCATTTAACTAATTATTTTACACATTTTAAATATTGAACTTATTATTAAGAGGAGCGAATTGGTGATTTATTTATTTATATGAACAGGGTGAATGATCTAATTCAGATGAACAGAAGCGTTTAACTAATTATTTAATTAATTTTAAACACTCAAGACACATTGATGAATGAGAGAACATGTATATTTACATTAACAGTGTGAATGAACTGATGCAGATAAACAGATGCATTTAACAAATTTCATAAATTGTCAATATTTAATTAAGACAGCAACATGAATCGGTGAATCATTTGATCAGATAAACATATTTATTTACATGAACGAATTTAAATTCGCAGTTCGAATTTAAATTCGATTAAATTAAATTTAAATTCAATTCAATTAACAATTTAAATTTGCAATTCACAACATCTAACTACTGGGTTGCCTCAGGGCTCAGTTCTTGGACCACTTCTCTTCTCTGTCTATATGGCATCACTAGATTCTGTCATTCAGAAACATGGGTTTTCATATCACTGCTATGCTGATGACACTCAACTCTACCTCTCATTCCATCCTGATGATCCAACGATAGCTGCTTGCATCTCAGCATGTCTAAAAGACATTTCTTGCTGGATAAAGGACTATCTCCTTCAACTCAACCTTGCCAAGACAGAACTGCTTGTGGTTCCATCAAACCCATCGTTTCATCACAATTTCACCATCCAGTTAAGCACATCAACCATAACTCCTTCAAAAACAACCAGAAACCATGGAGTTATGATTGATGATCAGCTGACTTTCTCGGACCACATTGCTAAAACTGCCCGGTCCTGCATATTTGCTTTATTCAACATCAAGAAGATCAGGCCCTTTCTTTCGGAACATGCTTCACAACTCCTCGTTCAAGCTCTTGTTCTGTCCAGGCTGGACTATTGCAATGCTCTCTTGGCAGGTCTTCCAGCCAGATCTATCAAACCTTTACAATTAATCCAGAACGCGGCAGCAAGATTAATTTTTAATGAGCCAAAAATAATGCACGTCACACCTCTGTTTATCAATTTGCACTGGCTACCAATAGCTGCTCGCATAAAATTCAATGCATTAATTCATTTCATTTCAATTCAATTCAAGTTTATTTGTATAGTGCTATTCACAATACAAATCGTTGCAAAGCAGCTTTACAGGAAATTCAGTTTCTACAATATATTTATATATTGTAGAAACTTAATATATTTAACTTTAACATTAACATGTTAAAGCATTAACATTTAACATTAATGTTTGCCTACAAAACCACCACTGGCTCTGAACCCCTTTACCTAAATTCATTACTTCAGACTTATGTGCCTCTAGAAGCTTGCATTCTGCAAGTGAACGTTGCTTTATTGTTCATCCCAAAGAGGCACAAAATCACTTTCACAGACTTTTACATTAAATGTTCCCTCCTGGTGGAATGACCTGCCCAACTCAATTCAGGCAGCTGAGTCCTTAGCCATCTTCAAGAATCAGCTTCCATCTTTATTTGACCCTCTAACTCTAGCACTCTCTACTCTAATTCTATTCTTTAGCTTAACGCAGTACACGTAGCAAGGTTTTTTTTTTTTTTTTTTGTAAATTATATAATAAATAAAAATAAAAACAGAATAGAAAAAGAAAGAGGCCTTTTTTGCTTTTGTTAATTGTATAATAAATAAAAAGAAAACAAATAGATAGAATACAAAAAGATTAGAAAAGCTAGTGTTAGTATTTTTTTTAACCCTCTGGGGTCGACTAACGCGGATACGCGTTTTGTGGCAGATTTTCCTGATAAGGCCGAAATGAGCTTGAATTACTTCTATTCTGTTTTTATTTTTATTTATTATATAATTTACAAAAAAAAAAAAAAAACCTTGCTACGTGTACTGCGTTAAGCTAATTGAGACTTGTTATAGCACTTGCATATCATTGCTCTTTTGTTGATTTTGATTGCTTCCATTGTCCTCATTTGTAAGTCGCTTTGGATAAAAGCGTCTGCTAAATGACTAAATGTAAATGTAAATGTAAATGAACTGATTCAGAAAAACAGATGCTGTTAACTAATTTCACAAATCTTCAGCATTTAAGTAATTATTAAAAAGACAGCGACTTGAATCGGTGAATCATTTATTTACATGAACAGTGTGAATGAACAGATTCGGTAACAAAGAACTAAATATTTACTCAGATAAATATAAGCATTTAACAAATTTTACATATTTTATTAACTATTAAGAAAATACAAGGACTTGAGCCAGTGAATTATTTATTTAAATGAATGTCTGAATGAACTGAAAAATCAGAAAGCATGTTTGAGTTGTTTTTTTGATTATTATTTTCTTGATTTTCTCAGTGGCAGAGCAATAAAATGGTACAAAATTTATTGTATTTTTTGTGCTTCACCACTAGTTGTTGATAAAAGCAGTTCATTAATGGAAAATATACACTTTTCATTTATGGAAGCTATAAATATGTAGTTCAGTCAGTAGGGTTAGCACTTTTAGTAAGTGACTTCCCAACATTGTAGGCTAATCCTTTGCGTTAAATTGTTGTGACATCTGTCAATGTCATATCTACCCTTGTCAACATTGTCAATTCACTGTGTTGCCAAAAGCAGTTTACGAACTGCTGTTTGACTCCGTCAAACGCGTCAGTTTGGCGGCCTTGATGTTTGCTGCATTTTATTCATGTATTCAGACGGCACGCTGCTGGGGTCTCAACTCTGCCTCCTCTCACATCGGAGACGGCCTGCTAAGGTTAACACCTGTCCCCGAACCGGTAATCTGCTCCATATTAAACATCTCAGTTAGACCGTGACACGCATAATATAAAGCAATTATTATTTCACAGCAAGTCTTCCTCGCAGCATAGTGAGATATTGCCATTTTGGCAAGTTTTTCATTGCAAAGTGTTTTAACACCTAGTGTGGAATAATCTTAGCTCTAATCTCTAGTAAAACCAAATTAATATGTCTACGAAAGGTACACAAGTCTGAGTGGGTTAGAGGTTAGCAGCCACGTCAATAAAATCAATACGAAAAAATGAAAGGCACAGAAGGATTGTCTTGACAGGCCACCAAACTACATCATATGTTGTTTTATATTTCATGATCATATTGAAAAGGCAATCGGATTATATTAAATATTAAATTTCTAATAAACGGTTGAATGGTGGTGGTCAGCAGCAGCAGCTGCGAACGCTAAAACTGATGAAACGTACTACAACACATCTTCACAGATAGCTGAGAGAGAGTTCATCCACCTCCATCTTTCTGTTTACACGTTGGCTCTGACAGAGCGATAATTGGAGAGGGAGATACTCAAGCTAGCTGGAAAATGGAAATTCGCAAATTAAGCACGATTAGTCTTTTAGTTGTTTCTAGGTTGAGACGCATTCACCACCAGCTCCAGGCATGCCGTTCTGTACAAGGCAGGAACAAAACCAAGAGAAAAATGCACTTGAGGTCTAAAATTAAAGCAATGTGTGGGAGGAAAAAGCCAATTATGTTTCGTTAGATAGTACGTTTGGTCAAGATGTCCACCTATTTCAGTTCCAGGTTGTGGAGGTGTGAGAAAAAAATGAGCAGCCTAGGAAAAAAAAAAAAAAAGAGTTGTTATTTTGACATTGCAAGTATTTCACATGCACTAAAGTTCATTGTGTCTAGCTTTAACAATATCTAATAACAACAGGTATTTATTTATGAGCTTCGAGAGAAATCCTACCATTTCAGTAGTTCTTGGCTAGCTGGTTAGTGTATGCATCAGTACCAGCATATCTCACTTTAACGTCTCACAGGGTTTCTGAAGGCCTTAAAAAGTCTTAATTCACCCCTCCACAAATTAAGGCCTTAAAACGGCCTTAAATCAGAGCAGAAGGTCTTAAATTGATAAAGTCATGGCATTAAATGCTGCATGTATTAAAAAAAATGAATGTTAATAGTATTTTTTCTTGTCTTATACATATATCTAAATATCCATAAATCTTACTTGAGATGCAAAATGAAGATATGAGGCTGTTTATGAGAAATTAAATGAGTTTAAATAAAATGAACAAATATCTGCCAATGAAACTTCTTTTCCCTTTGAATAAAATTATATTGGTGTTACAAGATACATTAATTAAGTTACATTACATTAAGTCAATTGGTGGATTTTTTTTTGTTGTTGTTGTTGTTGTTTTTTTCATTTTGATCAGTTACACAGAAAATAAGACTAATGCCATTTTGCTTCTCAAGTAAATGGACATTTGCATTGGAAAACAAGACAAATATGCTAAGGAAGAACATCACTTTCTGTGCAGTGTGATCAGAGAGTACAGTAGAAATTATTTTCATGTTCTAGTGGTTGAGAGCACAGGTATTCAAGCTATTTTCTTGTAAAATGATTTAAAAAGTAATAGAGATTGGTAGGAAGTCATATTTTCAGTCTTTGAAGTGTTTACAACTAATTGTGTTCTCCCTATTTAGAAATTGTTTTCCTCAGTTTATTACTTAAATTTTCTTTACTTGGTCTAAAAAAGTCTTAAATTTACCTATATATAAGGCTCAAAGAATAAAATGCCATAACTAGGCCTATTATTTAGTTCCTTTAGAGCAGATGAGGTACACTTGAGAGTTTCACAGTATACATTATATTAAGAGCTCACAACAAGGGGGGAATCGTTCTCATTTAATTAATCTCTATGCTAAACGGGCATCCAGGGAGTGTGACTCATGTTATTGGGATCTCAAAGCATCACTTTAACTACCATGTTTGGTAATAACTTTATATCAAGGATATACTGAAAAGGTGTGCTTATGCGATGGCTAACAGCATTAGCTGTGCTTAAAAATTGGTCCTGCTTGTATAATAACATGACTCACCTGATTTAAAATAACCTGAAACTGATACATCTAAGAGTTTTCACCCTTGACTGAAACGATACTTGACAAAGCATAGTTGTCTGATTTTGATGTAGAACTCTACCTGAAAGCTGATTTCAATAATTATGTGACCTGGTTGACACATTAAACTAGTTTTTTTTTTTAGTTTTTTTTTTTTTTTTTTCAAAGAAACAAAAGGAATGACATTTCGTCATTGGTGGACTGAAATGAGGAGGCTGCTTTTTCTGTATTTTTAGTCCAATATAAATTAATATTTTAGGTTAAATGTTTATTGAACACCGTTTCATTGGGTTGAATGAATCCTCAATGAATTGGAAGCCGTGGCCTAATGGTTAGAGAGTTGGGCTTGTACCCTGAAGGTTGCTGGTTCGATTCTCACACCGGCAGCAATTGAAGGTGGGGATTGTGAATGAACAGCACTCTCTCTGCCTTCGATACCATGACTGAGGTGCCCTTGAGCAAGGCACTGAACCCCCAATTGCTCCCCGGGCGCTGGAGCAATGGCTGCCCACTGCTCCGGGTGTGTGTTCACGGTGTGTGTGTGTGCGCGTTTGTTCACTATTCACTGCTGTGTGTGTGCACCTGGATGGGTTAAATGCAGAGCACCAATTTCGAGTATGGGTCACCATACTTGACAATACGTCATGACTTTCAGTTGAATCAGTTCCTCCAGTTTACAAAACTGTTCTGAATAATTCATTGACGGATCAATTTCTTGAGTTCAACTCACTGATTCAGTGATCCGGTAGTCTCGCGTAGCCGTCCATGGCAGCTTTCTTTGGCCAAGGCCCACCCATGAGGCCGTTTGACCGACATGTCAAACAACCAGTCACAGTTCGTTGCATTCAGTGTCATGTTTCGGGGCGTGTAAATGTCGCCACAATAACAGTGTAAAACTCTCGGACGTATTTTAAAGATTCTAAAGATGCCACGAACTTTAAATATTTCACATACTTTCGAAAATCCAGCATTTAGTTGATCCTGATAAGCGCTTGTCATCACAGTTGTAAACATGACGGCTTTCTTCTTTCATTAAAGGGGTCATCGGATGCTCATTTTCCACAAGTTGAGATGATTCTTTAGGGTCTTAATGAAAAGTCTATAACATACTTTGGTTAAAATTTATCAATGGTAGTGTTAAAAACGGTCTCATGAAAATGCATATAAATAGTACGCCAAAATAAAAATGAAAACTCGTGGTATTGATACGCAAAAATGGACTTTGGCGTATATATGACATGCACGTGTTTGGTGTGCATATAATGCGCAGTTTTCACGTGCATATGATTCTAAATTTGCAGTTTTCACGTGCATATGATACACAGTTTTTGCATACATATGATATATATGAGATATCTACCCCCCAACCCTAATCCTACCCATCGCGTAGCATATACATGCCAAAGTCCATTTTTGCGCATCTATACCATGAGTTTTCGTTTTTATTTGGCGTACTATTTATACGCACATTCATGAGATCGGGTAGTAAAAACACCCTTTTTACCCTGTCAAAATCAGCTCTGTTTTCAGCAAACTGTTTTTAGTCCATGTTGTTTTAAATGCTAATGAGCTCTGCTGTCCCTGCCCCTCTCTTCCGTGGGGTGACGAGCAGACTGTAAACTTCAAACTAGCATATATTAGGAAAGGCAACTTTCAAAGATTCATAAAAAACCCTTATATTCACTTCTTCTGAAGATGAAGCTGGATCACGAATGATTCACGTGAACATAGACGCATTTAGGCAGATCGGGATCAGCGCATTCCCTTCAAAACGAAAGTAACGCTAATTCTCTGTGTCTTCAGTGGCTCAGATGTCGGGAGTTAATGACGACTGCTATATTCATTACTACATCCAACAACAAAACACCTCAATCGCTTAAGGTCTCTGCACACTGAGTCTGAAATTTTTGTATGCGTTTTTTCATATTCGTTATCTTAAAAATTTGTTACACACAGAAACCTTGCACACTGAGTCCGATGCGTATTAATTAATCCGTTGCGAAAAAATTTGCAAAACAGTAGGCCTACTAAATGGAGTCTTCAAGCATTGAGGATTATTTTGTTGTCCTCTCGCTTCTAAGAAAAAGAAAGGAATTGTTGGGACCATCCAGATATAGAGAGAACGGAGAGTTCCCCCTCCTTATTAAGGAGCAGCGGGATTTTCCTGAGCGATTCAAAGTTTACTTCAGGATGTCAGTGGCTCAATTTGATGCTTTGATAGAGCCACATATTAAAAAGAAGACCACCAATTTCTGTGAACTCACTGTGCAAGGATCTATATACAGTGCTTTGTGCTGCGAGAAGAAGTGGATGAACTTGACAATTGCCATTCTGGATTTTGGCGTTCGCTTTATACGGTGGCTCTGAACTGTCAGAACACCTCTCAAAATGCTTGCCACGGATGCGGAAAACGCAAAAAATCAAACCCGATCCGAATTTTTTTATGACGGATGAAAATTTCAGAGGCAGTGTCTAAACGTGATTGACATAACGTGAGGTTGTATTTATTTTTTAACGCGCAAAAATTTCGGACAAAATTTTCGGACTCAGTGTGCAATGACCTTTAATCAGTGACATTCTTGTCTTCCCCTGCACCGGTGTCGACACGGACAGCTCACTCAGGGCGGGTCTAAGGTAAGACGGCCTTGTCAATCAACTATTGTGGGAGGGGCCTGTACAGAACTACGTCATTCTGACAGGAATCTCAGAACAGCCTGATTTGAGGGAATTTTAAAATAGGGATTTAAAAAAAAAACACTGGGTGGATTTTTATCATTATAGGATGGATGTGTACACACACTTCCAACACACATTTATGTTCAAACAACTTGTAATGTAAATTTTGCGTCCGATGACCCCTTTAAAGAACGCGACACACACGTCTCCCAGGAAATCCTGTATAATTCAACCAATCCGATGACGACTTCGAAACTCCTGAAGTGTTTCCACTTTTGTGTGCCATATGCATCAGACGTTTAGCCAACGGTCCGTGGGCGTGACTTCTGAAGCTGAGACTAGTGGATAACAGCTCACTGAAGATGATCATTTTGTTCACGAATGCCCTTATTTTCATAAGTTTCCTGACAAAACACTATTATATGGCTTGAGAAGACTTGAAATAAATAGGCTACACAATACTTACGTTGTTTGGCGAAATTGACCCTTCGCAATAACCGCTCCCCTTGGTTACTGTTGCTATGTCCGACAAGCCATGCCACTCTCACAGAAAAAAATTCATTCACCACCATTGACAACACAATGGACCAGTTAGCCTATGAAATTTCACTGAAATGTTGCTAATGTAATGCATTTATACTTTCTATTTAAAGAGTCGTTCCCTATTCATTACAATGAAAACGAGCCACCACCACAACTGTGTTCCACTGAAGATCTTCAAATGGATTTGGAGCAACATTGGTGAGTGAATCGTGACAATATTTCAATTCTTGTGTGCATTATTTCTTTAAAACAAACGTGCTAGCTTCTTAGCAGTTGGGTCAATTGGTCTACTGGCACATTTGAGCTCCGTCCATGTGTGTCACTCCTCTCTCAGCGTGGCCTCGTGTCAGTCTCCTTCACATTAACAGCTAATTAAGATCTGAGTGATTTCCTGTGGGGAGTGTGTTCTACTTAACCATCTTCCCAAAGCCTGTGATTCCCACATTAATCTTCTGACCCCCGAGAACTCTTCTATCGATTTGCGGTTCCTCAGGAGCCAGTCTCATCTTGGAAGTGATGAACAGGATTAGACTGAAATGAGCAGTCAGGGGAAGGAGGTGTTAATTCTGAAGCTGAGAGAGGGATAGTTCAGTCATAGAGCCAATTGCTTGTCTTTGTTATTCTTTTTAAGTGCTTTGCTTTACTTGATCTTATTGAGTGAACTGATGTGATGGTTTCTAATCGGAAGTAGCCAAGTGAATGTTGCACAGGGAAAAGCAATTCTACTGATAATTAAATATTAACTGATCATAATCATCAAAGATGCTGATGTGGACTCTGCCTCAATATTCAGATTAATGGGACGATCAATATGTGGTTTTTAAATACCAGTTTGTAAGTTTTACTTTTTGAAGAACCTTATTTGTTTGCTTTCTTGAATATTAGACATTCAGACATTGAATATTCTAATTTTATCTCATGAATTCAGGGTTGTGTGCCATTACAAATTGATGTGAGAGTGCCTAATTAAAAATCATTTGCTGACTTTTTGAACTTGAATTGAGGTATGCGAACAGAATCCAAATTTGGAATGAGAATCTAAAGATTAAATGATTTTATTGTTATACATTTCATGCATTTAGATTTTTAATTATAATTTGTTTTAATACACCATATGGTATTTCCAGAAACATTGAATTTTTTTAACAGTCAACCTCTGGAATACCACCTAAAAATGTTGTTGATTTTTTACGATGGTTGTATTCTCGAAGTCCAGTACTGTTCAAGTTTGGGGTTAATATTTTGGAAGAAGTCCATATGCTCACTATTGCTGCATTTATTTGATCAAAAAAATTCAGTTAGAACATAATATTTTTTTCAGTGTAATTTATTCCTGTGACGCAAAGCCATTAGTCTACATTCAAGAAACATTTCTTAATATCATAATTAATGTTGAAAACATGCAGTTATGCTCTTTAATATTGTTGTGGAAACAATGATACAGCATTATTTGAAAAATAAATATTTTACAACATTATAAATGTCTTTACTGTCACTTTTTACCAATTTAATGCATCCTTGCTGAATAAATGTAATCATTTAAAAAATAAAATAAAATAAATCTTACAACTTTTGAACAGTAGTGTATATATCAAAGTACCATGGTATGTATTATCATCTTTTCTATGTGCTTGAGTTGTTGCTTAGTAACAGTGCTCATGGGACGTGTGATTCAAGTGAAGTTGGCATTAAGTGGAATATTAACTCTGATGAAGTGTTGTTTTGACAATATTCCATGCAGTGTTTCCTCCCATATGGTGAAAACTTTAAGGTAGTGCTTTCATACACCTCCTCAGCTCAGAACGATTTATCTCTTGTTATATGAACTCACTGAGGACTCCAGCTGCCCAACTTTATCAACTTAACATCAAGTTCTACCTTAAACTAATTTTATAGGTGATTCATTTCATATTGAAGCAGGAGATTGGAGCAGCATATTGAAGAGCTCGGCCTGTTTTTAATCATGATTTGCTGTTTGCTAATGCTAAAGGAATAGGCGGAGAAGGATGTTCTCGTTCTAGAAATAAATAGAAGAAAAAAAATAATCAAAATTTAAATGTATAGAAATATAAAAAAAAAAATACTAATAAAAATTACAGAATCACAGAACAAAATGGCTAAAACCTCAACTAAAATTAAAATGGAAACAATATAAAAATAAAAACATTTAATGACAAAAAACTTTCTAATGCAGTTACATTTTTTTAATAATAATAATAAAAAAAAAAAAATCTTAGTGTGTGCATGTCATATTCTGCGCATGTCATCTTCACTGCCAACCTTTTCTCTTATTTCTAAACTAATCAAGAAATTTAGCTTTTCTTTCAAGCTTCTATCGACTCTAAATCCGTACTCATATGAACTGTGTTCACTGTTTAGGGCAAATGACAAACAATCTGTCGTTTTCCATGGTCTTCAAAATCCTTCAGGCCTTTTATGTTACTAATCATGAGTTTATTGTAAATACAACCATCTACAAGAGGAAATGAGCGCCTCACCATGGTGCATTATCAATATTTATGCTGAATTGTGCTTTACACTCTGAGTCAAGTAAATGAATAATTTGTGAGTGTTATTGTTTGGTGAAGGCTTACTTTTCCTGGAATTAAATTATTAACAAGCAACAATGTTTTTTTCCCAGACACCCATGCAAACAGCATTACACTAAACATTATTCTCATCTCAGCGGAGTGAGCGAGCCGCGGCGCCCCTCAGGGCTGGATCCATGCCTACCAAACTGATTAGCATTGCATTTCCCATCCTGCCTGCAGTAATTACTGTCATTTCAATAAGATGCAACTGATTTTCAGAAAGTGTTTGTAAGAAAACTTCACATTTCGGTGCATTAAAGACCCTGTGAAATCAAAATCAGAGATGTTTAGTCCATATGTTTGCTTTGAGGCCATACTGTATGGAATAATAATAATAATTTAAAAAAAAATAATTTAAAAATATTTTTTTCCCTGAGCTATGACTGAACTATGAGACAAGTAAGAATGGTGAGACATAAAATCACAATTATGAGAAAAAAAAAACTGAATTATGAGAAGTTAACTTGCAGTTCTGAGAAGAAAAGTCTCACAATACTGACTTTTTTCTCACAATTGCAAGTTTATGTGAGTTATAACTTGCAATGAATTGCAAGAAAAAACAAGCTTGTTTCAGACACTTTTTCTTGCTGTTTGCGACCTCACGATTTTGGCTCTTTTTTTCTAACAGTTGCAGTTTATATCTCGCAGTAGTGAGAAAAAGTCAGAAATTGTGAAATATAAATAAGCAGTTCTGAGAAACAAAGTCTGAATTCTCAGATAAAATGTATAATTGCAAGAAAAAATAAACTTTTTTCACTGCTTTTTCTACCATGTGTGACTTTTTACTGTATCTCACAATTCTGACTTATTTCTCACAAATGCAAGTTTATAACTCACAATTGTGAGATATAAACTCATAATTGCAAGAAAGAAGGCAAAAGTCAAGACTTCACATTTCTGTGTATTAAAGACCCTGTGAAATCAAAATCGGAGATGTTTACTCCATCTGTTTGCTATGATGCCATACTGTATGGAATAAAAAACAAAACAAAAAAGAAACAAAACAACGGTAATTGGGACTTTTGCAATACAAGTTTATATCTGTGACAAATGCAAGTTTATATCTGAGATTAAAAAAAACTTTTTTTCTAAAGTTTGCAACTTTTTATTGCAGTTGCAAGCTTATATCTCACAATTGTGAGATATAAACTTAGAATTGAAATAAAAAAAAGTCTGAATTGTGACAAACTCTGAGAAGTAAAGTTTGAATAAGATATAAAATTTGTTTTAAAAAAAAGAAGCTTGTTTTCACCTTTTTTGCCATCTGCAACATTTTCTCACAATAGTTTTTTTTTCTTTCTTGAATTTATATTTCCGTTCTTGCAATTGTAAGATATAATTTCAGAATTGCAAGAAATATCAGAACTTTTTTATTTTTTCATTGCATGGTGGAAATAAGTGTCCATACATTTGTATGTTAGTATACTACATAATTTTTTTTGCACAGGGGTCTTCAACAGGGGATTTGTGAACTAGTAAGAGTCTGGCACCACATAATTCACCATTATTTCTATTTATGGTCATTCCCACAGATTTCCAGTCTCTTTTTGATAACAGCACAGGAGGACACTGGCCGCAGTGTTCTTTCCATGATCACTCTGGATAACTGCTTCGGGCTTGTCTCATTAAACTTAAATTTGTACAAGCAAAACCCCGTGGAGTCAAGCAATCTTAAGGAGCTTCTTTCAAACCGAGTGTAACGTTTGATGATGCTCATTTTCATGGACCATTGTGTACACGGTTGTGTTATAAACCTCCTTTTATTTCAAACTGTGCACTGCTTCATTTGTTTTAATTAACTTGTTTACAATTTGTGTGGCAGATTTTCCTGCTGCCTGAACTCTGAATGCAAAACAGCTGCTGCTCATCGTACTGTGATGACATGATCATATTTCTCTTGTTCTACCTTGAATTTCCAGAAACCATCTGCATTATGGTCATCAAAACCATAATGCAGTTAAATTTTTGTGTGACAGACAGTGTCAGAAGTTTTTGCACTCAGTTTGTATTTGAACTACAAATAATGTCCCCCAAAAACGTTTAAAATCCGGACGAGTATGGTGAATTGTGGGATACAGCCAGGTAATTTGTGCATACAGAAAATTTGCATAGTACAGTATAGATACAGTATACTGCAGAAATAGTGTAGTATAGTTACTATGGCTGACCATAGCCATACTTTTGAGTATGAGTAAATCATCACTTTCATTTAGGTTTGTACAGTTAAATGATATTAGTTAAAAATACATGCTTACATGGAAGAAGTATATCATGTTTGGTATAATATTTTCAGTGTACTGTGACTTGAGATTCATTCTTCCTTTCTACATTATTTAGATAGTTAAGCTGATATTAATGTTTTCTGAAGGGAATATTTGCATTAAAGTCAGTTTTGTTTTTGCTCTCAGCAGTTGGTAATAGAAATGAGTCTATTGTTGCAATTCAACTCAGTTTTCTATGTTTTAAATCATGTAAACACAAGGGGCAAATGACTGAAATTTCAGTCAAATCTGAGAGTTTATGCCTGGCCAGATTTCCTCTCGTCTCTTCAGACTCTATATAGAAGCACATTAGCATTATCAGTGCAATAACTGCTTCTGGCAAGATCTCTGTTTGTCTATTCTGTTCTGGGACTCATCCAGAAATCAGTCTAGACAGGACAAACGACAATCAAAGCAGACAGAGAAGTATAATGGATATAAATCTGATCATTTGTTGAAGCGCAGAATAAACCGTCTGTTTTGAGAGAGTTTGTAAAGGGCAGATGCTTGTAAACGCACTCGAGTTGTATCTCGTGAACTTCTCTCTCAACTCGAGTAGGCTACTTACTCTGCATAAATGTACCAGACTGCTAATTAAAACATGGACAGATTGTGTGCAGGTTAAGCGTGACTCCGAGGAAGTTGTACGTTTAATTATTAAAGAATGACACAGTGTATCTTTACAATGCCTCCTGCAGGTTTCATCCTTCTCAACTTCAGTTTGAATGTCTTTTGTTAAAGAAAATTGAAAATTGTTAATTTAATTATTTTTATTATTAAATTTCGAAAAGGAATCAATATTTCAGACTACGAACACCATTAGAGTATGCATCTTCACAATAGCCAATTCAGGTCGTGGTCAACAAATATGTGTTCCAATAGCCAATTCTTAAAATATCACCTCCAGTCGGTAGGCCTAAATACATTTACATGGTTATAGCCTTTGGAAAGTACCAAAAGCTGTCATTTCTACTTTTAACCCTAAAGCACTGCATTATTAACCCATATTACAGTAGTGTTTATATACTTGAAATTTGAATTGGTAACCAAGAAAATGCATGTAGTGTCAATCATATTTGTAATACATTACACCTTACAATTGAGATAAAATCCACTTTTCTCATTCAAAACATCTTATATGCAACATACATAGATTATAATACTGATTTATAATACTGATAAGTGAACTCTCTCAGTTT
This sequence comes from Spinibarbus caldwelli, assembly GCA_039654775.1. Taxonomy (NCBI): domain Eukaryota; kingdom Metazoa; phylum Chordata; class Actinopteri; order Cypriniformes; family Cyprinidae; genus Spinibarbus; species Spinibarbus caldwelli. The sequence goes on along the minus strand of CM077266.1, from coordinate 1,728,630 downwards.
GTAAAAGATTTCTTCACAAAGAGGTTTCTTCACAATACCTTATCTGTTCTCAATTAATAAAATAAATATGGCAGCTGGACTGAGAATGTTTACAGAGCCGAATCAAAGGCGAGTTGAAACTTGTGAAGAGAAGCAGCAGAATGTCTGTTTGTTCGAAATGAGTAATCTTAGACTCATATGATGTGACCAACCAAAAGAAAGTTATCTGGAGGGATCGAGATAATGTCTGAGTTATTAGATGCCCATTAAGCTCGATGCAAACACTTGTGATCCAGCAGACGGCAACAATGGCTTCATTTTTAACTCAGAATCAATCAGTCTTTTTCTGATTCGCTAAACCAACAGTGAACAGCCAAACCACAGATCATATGTCATATGCATAAAGGCCAACGTTGGGAAGCTTTGGCTCAGGCCAGGAAAAACTGGTGATGCCTTTTAGCGTTCTTGAATTTAAAATCAGTGTGACATAAGTCAAGTCAAGTCACCTTTATTTATATAGCGCTTTAAACAATACAGATTGTGTCAAAGCCCTTAACAGTAACCATTCTTCTTCTTAACCCTGTAAAGCCTTACATATAAAATAATACTAAAAAAAATCATATTGGTAATGTAGAGGCTTTAGAAATTCACATATCAACTGTGATACAGTATTGGTTTTATAGGCTTAATAGATGTGTAAAATGAATGTGATTTGGTGGGTGTCATTATAATGTCCATGCACCATTATTAAAACTGCATATGCTAAACATGTAGGCTACTTTCCAAAGGCATCTACTGTATATTACACCCTTGTCTTGAGGTCAACCGCCGTTTAACTTTAAATTCAGCATGTATAGTGCCAGTCATATCTTATAGCGCACTAATTCACATGCTTAATGCCTCGTCTTTTGTAATTCAAAACGTCTTCCTCTCTGTGCAAGCGTTTGTGCATAAAGTATATTGAGTATGTAAAACATTCAAAATTCATGCAGTAGGTAAAACCAAGAAAAGCTCTCTAGATGTAGGCTACCACATGAGATAGACTGTTTGTATTTGTGTGTCCCTATATTGTATAGTCCAAAGCATTGTTTTTTTAAATGTAGTCATTTTAACACAGGTGAGATGGAGGTCGCACATGCAAACAGACAGACATCATAAGGGCCACTGTTACCTTTGAATCATTTTCTAATTAGGAGGCCTTCTTTAGCTACTTGCTGCCACCTGTTGGACAGAAAAGATAATTACACATGAATCAGTTTTAGTGATTTTCACATTTGTAAATATATAACCTTAAGATATTATTTCAGTATTATGATCCCATGCGATTGATTTATATCTCTATTGTTATCTTTATTCATTTTTTAGTTTGTTATTTATATTGTGAGGGTCAGTGAAATATTTGTGTCACTTGTAATATTTAACTGTGTAATTATCAAGTCTACATTTTAAAAACATTATCAGATGAATCCACAACATCTAGTCGTATTAATGGCTTGGGCTTGCGCAATTTGTGAAAAAGTTGAGGCCTAAATACACGGGTTTTGTCAGGACGGGTTCTTTTTCTTTTTCTTTCTTTCTTTCTTTCTTTCTTTCTTTCTTTCTTTCTTTCTTTCTTTCTTTCTTTCTTTGCCCTCAATTATGCACTAAAAGTATTATTTAGATCTATTCATTCTAAAGATTTGTATCTTAAATCAACTGCTAAATACATTTTATATTTTTGTACTGTAACATCAACTGTGTGTCAGTAATCTCAGGCAAATACATTTTATTTTTATTTTTATTTATTTACATGCTATAATTCATTCAAATATATGTGATCTTCCTGCACTATTTCATCTCTGTGTCTGATTTGAAGCTGGCAGAATGCTAGCGCTAACAGGTCGTAACTGATGAAAATAACTGTCATTTTTACCCATTCAGTCAAATATTGTGCTGCAAAGAGCAAGACAAGTTTTAACTTGTCTATAACTTGGCAAATGACCAACTGACCATGGAATAAGTGGGATAATCAACGGCTAGCCGTGCATTAACCCAGATAGCACACGTACGTCTGCAAGATGTCTGTTAAAGGTCTCTTGATCTGGAAAGCATCTGCTGTCTATTTGACATCTAAAAGGAAACGTCCTATAGAAACGTATTGCAGATGAGCAAACACTCTAAAAAAATATATCTTGCAGATGTAAATGCAGACGTCAAATAGACGTCTCCGAGATGTACGTGTGCTATCAGGGAAAGGATTTTAATGCACTTTGCGTCGGGCGGTTCTTTGCCTCCACGTCGTGCATTAAAATCCTTTAATGCATGGCTAGCCGTTGATTATCCCTTACAAACCAAATTTAGATACCCGTTCACATTCGCAGGGGTTTGGTATCAAATAAATACATTTTCTGTTTTTGTACTGTAACATCACCTACGTGTCAGCGATCTCAGGTGTTTGGTTTCAAATACATTTTATACTCATAAAGGTTTCTATTTACTATGTATTTTTACAACATTGAGCAATCCAGCACCATAAATCGCTTGCAATAGCTCTTCTACTAGATAAATAAAGGCTATCCTGTGCAGCTATGATCAGCTGTTCCTCAGTCTTGGCTGAGCTTTCAGTGTTGTTAAGGAAAGGGTGAAGCTGATTGGTTGGTTCTTGTCTCACGACCAGCGGTCCTCTTGCGGCATTCTGAAAAGTTGAAATGTTGAAATGAACGGGCCAAATGTTTTTTGGCCCGTTCCTCACAATCTTAAGTTTTATCATCGGTAGAAAGTAAAATGTTTCAATAGCCCACATTTCTGACAATTTATGCAATAAACCACCAGAAAAAAAACCCAACCAGTGCAACAGTTTACAAGTAGCCTATTCAGTTCTGTGAGTTTAGAAACACGACTACTGGAAACCATTATGTAATGGTTTTAATGGTTAACTTTTGATGGTTAGTTATGTTTGTAATGATCCTTTTAGTAGAAACCATTAGAACTTCTGTGGTGATCTTTTTCCCAGCAGAGTTCAAATCCTGCCGAACCAGATCAGAACTTTACAATGTTTTATTGGGTCACACAAAGATGAACCAGTGAAAATCTCTACACTGATTTTGAAGTTCTGACAGTAATGTCTGTGAAGGATTGAAGAACGGTGCGTTCAATGGATTGCCTGTGGGAAAAAAAAACTGGCTTTTCTTTGCTGATTTAAGCTGGAAGTATCTGGTTTTGGCTGGTCTCTCAGCCTGACCAACTAAACAATTGGTCAAACCCCTCTAAAACCAGCCTGCTGACCAGCTATGATCAGGCTGGATGACCAGCTAAAAGGATAGGCTGGTTTGAGCTGTTTTTCAGCAGGGTTGTACTGTTGTTTTTCAACATTGTTCAGCTGATGAAACATGTTTCTGACAAAATCTTTCAGTAGACGAACACTCCATAAAACATCTTTGAAAACAGTTGTGAAAATGATGTAAGCTAGGACCTTTATACAGTGTGTGCCGTTGTAAAGTCTGTCCGTCACAGCTTCGTTTTCATCCGTGTTGAATTCAATATTGTGTCTAACCTGATTAAAGTCTATACTGAATGTATTTTATTTTATTTTATTTATTTTGTTTAGTTAAGAGGGACATTATACATTAATATAATATTTCTGTAAATGTACCAGAATTAGCCAAAGGCTATTTTTCATCTGTAGTCCCTGGACAGTATGTTACAAGACACCCTAATAAAAGATATGAAAATATGCTAAAATAATTTAACAATTATAATTACATATAACGTGTAAATATCTGCATGCAGTGCAACTGATTGTGATTTTGAACTGATGCAGGAACATGGCTAATGAAAGGCAATCATTTTACAGTTAATCAAATTGTAAATATAGTGGATCTGTATTTATTTGACTACAGTGCAAGCATGAAAATGTCAGAATTACTAAAGACAGTGGAAAATGAGCACCAAATACTGAGTTGCTCTGAGTTACAGGTGGTAGAAACACCTAGTGAAATGTGATTATTCATTATGTCATACTGACTCTCTGACATCATTCAGCACCAATCTTCATCTGTTCAATACTGATGTGTGTCTTTATTTCACAGGCAGATAAACTGAAGGATCAGTGTTTTTGAGGGCCATCAGTGTTTGGACTCACAACAGTCAGAAACATAAGAAACAGCTCAGTGAGCGCTGTGATGGCCTGTACTGGGCAGGAGGAGGAGTTCAAGAGAACTGGCTCGACCGGTGCGGCGTTTCATTGTAATTTCCTTCTTTAGAGTCTCATTAACTCTCCTCAATATCATTCGTACACAAACACAAGGACGAGAGAGCAGCGAGACATTTGTCCAGAGCTTCAGATTACAAGTAAGAGCTTCACACCTGAGACAGGCAGAGCAGCGGACGCCTAAAAGAGCAGCAGAAACTCTCACTGCATCTTATAAGAGATCAAAGTCACTTCTGTATTTATGTATCTGCTCATATATGCCTGTATGAATGTGTGCTTGTGAACTTGAGCTGCTCAGTTAATTTACATTTCTGAAGGACTGCTGATTAACTTGACTCACAACAACAACAGGACACAGAGTTTAATCCAGTCTCAAGGTTTCAAGTGCAAATGAGTAAGAAATGTTTATCCGTCTGTCAGAGATAAAGATCCCAAAGAGTCTCAGAATTTGACGAGGAGGACCTGAAGGAGAACTGTGATTGAATTCTCTGACATGCAGCCTGATGAAGTGATGCAGATCTCATTTATTTTACATTTACACAATCGTTAAACACTTTTATCTAAATTGGATTCAAGGTATATTTGATCAGATCTGGCTTTCCCAAGGAATCGAACCTATGACCTTGGCGTTGCTAGCACCATGTTTGTTTGTCTAGTTTGATTGGTTACTGGAGTACTTTTTCAGGGTTTCTGCAGGTTTTATGAAGGAACATTTAAGACCAAGTAAAGAAAATCGAAGGGATAAACTGAATGGAACGCAATACATCAATGTCTAAATGTAAATGTCTTGCGTTAGAAAAGCTTCAGAGTTTCAAAACACAACTTCCAGCTGATCTTTATTACTTTTTAACTGAAAATTATTTTAACAATAATAAAAATCTTAAGGCTTGAATAGCTTTGGTCTCAACCACTAGAATGCAAAAATATATTTTACTATACCTTCTGCCCTCTAGGATTGAAAAAAATACGGAGGGCAAAATATATATATTAAGAAAATATAAAAAAATATTTATATTTAAAAAAATATTCTCAGAAATACTCAAAAATGGCTAAGAAATATATTGGTAAAAATCTGGTTATGTAAATATATTTTAAACATATTTTATCAAAAATATTTTTGTTCTTTTTTGTATATTTTGAAATGTATATAAATATATTTTAATATATATATATATAGTGCTGGGCAATGATTAAATTTTTAATCACGATTAATCACATGATTGTCTGCGATTAAGCGTGATTAATCACATTGTTATGCACAAAATTCAATAATGCATTCAAAAGTAGTGTATTGTTCACTTTTTTCATGTAAAAGTACTGCTATATGAACAAAAGTGCAATAACATTTGGTTTGCAAACACTTTAAACAAATAAGGTGCTTTTTTTACAGCAGTATTCCTTTTACATAGTAGCAGTTCAAATATTTCTTGTAAATCTCAACTTATAACATTAATGTAATCAAATTAAATATAAAACCAAAGCTATTTGCCACTGCCAGGGCATTAACGTTTTTATAGAAAATATTTTATAGTTTGTTATAGAAAAACAAGTTATTCTCAGAGTCCAGGAGCCCATTCTACGTACGTCGATTAAATACATCTGAGATGATTCGAAAGATTCCAGATCTTCTAATCGTGATAACTGATCTCTGGCTAATTTGGTTCTTCAAATGAATTTAAGGACTTGATTAAAATATCTGGATTAAGTTGTCTAAAGTCAGTGCGCGTTCTCATGTTCCCCGAATAGGGCAGATGTATCGATACTCGAAACCACGATTAGCAATGCAGTGATTGGTTGGCTGCAAGGCAGCAACATAATGACATCATACAGCCTAATTAAAAAAGACACCTGACAAAAAAACTTGACGAATATCTGGACCTTTATAAGGAAACAGCCAAGCGAATAAACCTACATGAATGTTTATAATAGATAAATGAAATGTGCACTGTTTTTTATTTTATTTCAACATTTTTTTTTACATGATTCCCAATTATTTATATTCATGATTTTAGTATTTGTACAGGTTTTACATTTTTATCTCAATGTTGTAATTAGCTATTAATTTTATCTTTTAAGAAGATTTGTTAAGTGACAGCATTAATCAAAGTTTCTTAAGGGTCAAGATCAAGTTATCTGCATCTCATCAAGCCACTCCCATAATATCTGTCACCACTCAAATTAATGCATGACACAGATTAACTGTATAGCATAACTCCAACACAATTATAAAGTAATTATTTTAGAACAAACCGGAATGCAGGTTAGTTACAGCGACAATGGAGGCCTACATAGATGAGAGATTGTGCGAAGATGTTAGAAAATATCCTCATTTGTACAACTGTAGCACGAAAGGATACAAAGATATTTATATGGGTTTTAACTCGTGGCGAGAGATTGCACAAACAGCGGGACCCAACGCAACAGAGTGCGGCACGGGACAACACTTGATGGGCGAGTGCGGGTGGGTAGAGACTCATGTGTGCGGGATGCGTTTGACCCCCAAAACCCGGTTCGTTTGACTAGTGTGATCGCTCCGTGCCACGCCGTTCGTTTAGCCGTCCCTGGCTCGGTTGGAAGAGGTGGGCCAGAGTTCAGTTATATACAGTATATCAGTGAGTGTGAGCGCGCAATGATACGTGCAGCATTCTGAGCAGCAAGAGTGATAGATCTGTAAAGCAATATTGTGAGAGGACCGTGGATTACCGTGTCCCAAACGACTCAAAATAATAAACCACAAAGTTCACAAAACGATGCACTCCACTGTGCTGAGAGAGAGCACTTCTCTGCTGTCTTCACGTGATAGCAGAAACTTTCTATTTCCCACTTATGAAGTCGTGATTATGAACACGTTGCATTCTTTTCTCTTAAAAATAACAGTGAACAGTGGTTTGTGAATGTTGATGCTTAGCCTAAATAATTTTATCAGGAGCTCTCCTGCAGTCTTAGGCTCACCCCAAATGCTCTCATTGGTTGAGACGCGTGATGACACCCATCCCAAGCCAGTACTGATCAACATCCCACCCCTCCTGCGACCCATGGCTTGTCTGTATCCCTGCGTCCCAATGTTCATACTATCCATCCTAAATAGTATGTGAGATTAGAAGAAGTGTGTCCCAAAGCATAGTATGTTGAAAAGAGTATGCCAAAAGTCCCCGGATGGTCTACTATTTCAGGTTGATTTTTGAAGTGTGGATCCGTGCACACTCTAATGGCTAATACTGCCCACAATCCATTGCGCTTTGGCAAAGGATTCGGTCCAGAACTACAAACACAAATAAAATGCGTTAGAAAAACTACAAACGTGGCTAGGTAGAGAGGTTTACAAAAAGGGGTTTGAGTTGCTAATAATCAACATTTAACCTAGTAAAAAATATTTATTTATTGTTATCCGTGTTATATTTCATCTGCAACACCAATGTGAACTTTTATAAACATCCATTTGTTCATTAACTTTTAAATGCATCATTATGCAGAAAATATGAGCAGAGTTCTCGGCATGAAAGACCCGCGACTGGCTGATCAACGAGCTACTTCTTTTCTCTCCAATACGGTATGAAGTTAAATGAAATGAAATGTGGAGGATGTTAACTGTGACAAGATGATTGACAGGCCAGTTTACAGTGACAGGGTGCGTGTATCTATGCGACAGAGCGCTCAGTTAAAGACGCAGTTGTGTGACGTGATAGTATGTCCCAAAGCTTGCCTACTCTTCTACTACACACTCAAAAGTGTGTACTTTTTCTTCACCAAAAGAGTACATAAGGGCGTAGCATAAGTAGGCACACTGGGACGCAACAACGTGTATTCAGAGCCAATGAGCAACGGACTTTCATAATGATAAAAAACTGCATTAATGTCCGATAAAATAATCGACGGCGTTAATCAATAAATTATCAATTAAATTCGTTAAATCAAAAATAAAATAAAAATCAATTAATGCGTTAACGCGATAATAACGTGTTAACCTTCCCAGCCCTAATAAATATATTATATATAAATATATTTAACATATAAACATAACATACTTTTCATGAATATATACATGCATGTGTTTGTATTTATATATATATACATAATAAATATACATAATGTCGCGATTAATATATATATATATATATATATATATGTATGTGTATATATATATATATATATATATATATATATATATATATATATATATATGTATATATATGTATATATATATATTTATATATATATATATATATATATATATATATATATATATATATATATTAGTGCTGTCAAACGATTAATCACTATTAATCAAATCCGAAATAAATGTTTTTGTTTACATATGTATGTGTTCTGCATATTTATTATTTATATATAAATACACACACATGCATGTATATATTTAAGAAAAATAGGTTTTGTTTATACATTACATATATTTATTTATAATATAAATTATATGAATATAAATATAGACGTAAATATATCTAAATATTTTCAAAATATATACTGTATGTGTGTGTATTTATATATATACATAATAAATATACACAGAACACACACACATACAGGTGCATCTCAATAAATTAGAATGTCGTGGAAAAGTTCATTTCAGTAATTCACCTCAAATTGTGAAACTCGTGTATTAAATAAATTCAGTGCACACAGACTGAAGTAGTTTAAGTCTTTGGTTCTTTTAATTGTGATGATTTTGGCTCACATTTAACAAAAACCCACCAATTCACTATCTCAATAAATTAGAATACTTCATAGGACCAATAAAAAAAACAAAAAAACATTTTTAGTGAATTGTTGGCCTTCTGGAAAGTATGTTCATTTACTATATATGTACTCAATACTTGGTAGGGGCTCCTTTTGCTTTAATTACTGCCTCAATTCGACGTGGCATGGAGGTGATCAGTTTGTGGCACTGCTGAGGTGGTATGGAAGCCCAGGTTTCTTTGACAGTGGCCTTCAGCTCATCTGCATTTTTTGGTCTCTTGTTTCTCATTTTCCTCTTGACAATACCCCATAGATTCTCTATGGGGTTCAGGTCTGGTGAGTTTGCTGGCCAGTCAAGCACACCAACACCATGGTCATTTAACCAACTTTTGGGGCTTTTGGCAGTGTGGGCAGGTGCCAAATCCTGCTGGAAAATGAAATCAGCATCTTTAAAAAGCTGGTCAGCAGAAGGAAGCATGAAGTGCTCCAAAATTTCTTGGTAAACGGATGCAGTGACTTTGGCTTTCAAAAAACACAATGGACCAACACCAGCAGATGACATTGCACCCCAAATCATCACAGACTGTGGAAACTTAACACTGGACTTCAAGCAACTTGGGCTATGAGCTTCTCCACCCTTCCTCCAGACTCTAGGACCTTGGTTTCCAAATGAAATACAAAACTTGCTCTCATCTGAAAAGAGGACTTTGGACCACTGGGCAACAGTCCAGTTCTTCTTCTCCTTAGCCCAGGTAAGATGCCTCTGACGTTGTCTGTGGTTCAGGAGTGGCTTAACAAGAGGAATACGACAACTGTAGCCAAATTCCTTGACACGTCTGTGTGTGGTGGCTCTTGATGCCTTGACCCCAGCCTCAGTCCATTCCTTGTGAAGTTCACCCAAATTCTTGAATGGATTTTGCTTGACAATCCTCATAAGGCTGTGGTTCTCTCGGTTGGTTGTGCATCTTTTTCTTCCACACTTTTTCCTTCCACTCAACTTTCTGTTAACATGCTTGGATACAGCACTCTGTGAACAGCCAGCTTCTTTGGCAATGAATGTTTGTGGCTTACCCTCCTTGTGAAGGGTGTCAATGATTGTCTTCTGGACAACTGTCAGATCAGCAGTCTTCCCCATGATTGTGTAGCCTAGTGAACCAAACCGAGTGACCATTTTGAAGGCTCAGGAAACCTTTGCAGGTGTTTTGCTTAGCTGATTGGCATGTCACCATATTCTAAAATTGTTGAGAATCATTTGACAGCACTAATATATATATATATATATATATATATATATATATATATATAGCCATATGGGCATTTTTATATGTCTTGTTTTTTTTTAGTGCAAACATCCAAAGATTTACTGGAGATCTAAAATGGCATGTCTTGATAAGTCTTGTTTTAAGAGAAATTGACCAAAACAAATTAAGTTTATGATTAAAACAAATATCTGCCAGTGGAGTCAGAAAAATCAGCTTAATTCAAAGGGAAACTAGTTTAAATTCCCCATTAACAGATATTTTTTTTCTTGTTTTAATCATAAACACTTCATTTTGTCCAATTTCTCTGAAAACTAGACTTTATATCTTAATTTTTCTTCTCGAGTAAATGTATCTTGATTTAAGGATGTTTAGATGTTTGTACTGGAAAACAAGACAGAAATACTGAGGAGGAGATTTATTTCTGTGCAGTTCATGCAACATTTAAAGCCACAATTTAATGAATTGAAGGCTTTCTGCTCTGATCTAAAGGGGTAATCGGATACCCATTTTACACAAGTTGATATGATTCTTTAGGGTCTTAATGAAAAGTCTATAACATACTTTGGTTAAAATTTCTCAATGGAAGTGTAAAAAACACCCTTTTTAACCTGTCAAAATCAGCTCTGTTTTCAGGAAGCCATTCTAGTCCATGTTGCTTTAAATGTTAATGAGCTCTGCTGTCCCCGCCCCTCTCTTCCGTGAAGTGAGGAGCAGACTGTAAACTTCAGCCGCCAAACTGGCTAACTAGTACATTATTAGGAAAGGTGATTTGCAAAGATTCATAAAAACCCTTATACTCACTTCTTCTGTAGATGAAGCTGGATCACGAATGATTCGCGGGAACATAGGCGCATTTATGTAGATCGGAATCAGCGCATTCCCTTCAAAACAAAATTAATATTAATCCTCTGCGTCTTCAGCGGCTCAGATGTCGGGAGTTAATGATGACTGCTATATTCATTATTACATCCAACAATTAAACACATCAATTGCTTAATCAGAGACATTCTTGTCTTCCCCTGCACCTGAGTCAACACGGACAGCTCACTCAGGGCGGGTCTAAGGTAAGATGGCCTTGTCAATCAACTATCCTGGGAGCGGTCTGTATAGAACTATGTCATTCTGACAGGAATCTCAGAACAGCCTGATTTGAGAAAGGGGATTTTAAAATAGGGATTTTTTAAAAAAAAAAAACACTGGGTGTTTTTTTTTTTTCTTTTTTCTTTTTTCTTTTTTTTTTGTCATTATAGGATGGATGTGTACACATACTTCCAACACACATTTATGTTCAAACAACTTGTAAAGTGAATTTAGCATCCAGTGACCCCTTTAAGACATTTTAATGCAGTCATTTGAGGAAGCGTGAATTAAGACCTTTTAAGGCCCGCATAAACCTTTGTTGTTGTAGTTGAGAGATGGTGAAGGCTGATTTTCGCATCTCTCCTCCTCCTGCAGCATGACGGATAACGTGCGGCGGGTGGTGTCCAAAGACGGCCGCAGTAACGTGAAGATCGATAATGTAGAAGGGATGGTCAAGCTCTTCCTGCACGACATCTGGACCACGGTGGTGGACATGAAGTGGCGCTACAAGATCACACTGTTCGCCTGCACCTTCATCACCACGTGGTTCGTGTTCGGAGTCGTCTTCTACCTCATCGGCCTGAGGAACGGCGACTTCCACGCCGACCCGTCGTCCAATCGCACGCCGTGTGTGTTGAACGTGGACTCGCTGACCGGCGCCTACCTGTTCTCGCTGGAGACCCAGACCACCATCGGCTACGGCTTCCGGCACATCTCCGAAGAGTGTCCTCTGGCCATTGCGACGCTTGTGCTGCAGTTGGTCGTCACGGGGCTGGCCGAGATCTTCGTGACCAGCGCGTTTCTGGCCAAACTGGCCAGACCCAAGAAACGCGCGGGAAGCATCAGGTTCAGCCGCTCGGCGGTGGTGTGCGAGCGCGGTGGGGTTCGGTGTCTGATGGTGCGTGTGGCCAACATGAGGAACAGCCTCCTGATTCAGTGTCAGCTCTCGGGGAAACTGCTGTCCACCCATGTCACGCAAGAAGGTTTTAATTCTAACTGTATTATTGTGAATTCAGGGGTTCCACAGGGCTCTGTGTTATCACCTATTTTATTTTCTACAGTTGAAGTCAAAAGTTTATATACTCCTTGCAGAATCTGCAAAATGTTAATTATTTTACCATACAAAATGCATGTTTTCGTTTATTTAGTACTGACCTGAATAAGATTTCACATGAAAGATGTTTACATATAGTCCACAAGAGAAAACAATAGTTGAATTTATGAAAATAACTGTTCAAAAGTTTACATACACTTGATTCTTAATACTGTGTTGTTACCTGAATGATCCACAGCTGTTTTTTTTTTTGTTGTTTTTTGTTCAATGATAGTTGTTCATGAGTCACTTGTTTGTCCTGAACAGTTAAACTGCCTGCTGTTCTTCAGAAAAATCCTTCAGGATCACACAAAATCGTACAGTTATTGTTTAAAAGGGTTCAAATACACAAAAATGCTGGAAAACCAAAGAATTTGTGGCACCTGAAGGATTTTTCTGAAGAACAGCAGGCAGTTTAACTGTTCAGGACAAACAAGGGACTCATGAACAACTATCACTAAACCAAAAAAACACAACTGTGGAACATTCAGGTAACAACACAGTATTAAGAATCAAGGGGATATAAACTTTTTACTTCAACTGTATATATACGAACGAAATCAGGTGTGATATCAGTGGTATGTCACTTTTGAAATATGCTGATGACATGGCCTTGGTGGCTTGTATAACTGATGAGCAATCCCTGGTTACTTACAGACAATTTGTTGATTCTATAGTCCTCCGGTTCCAAGAGAGTTCTATGGAGTTAAATATAAGTAAGACCTAAGAGTTGTGTTGTGGGAGGTTCCGTTCATTTAACACTAGGGTTGGGTATTGTTTGAATTTTAGCAATTCCAATTCCAATTGTAATTCTGCTTATCGATTCCGATTCTTATCAGTTCCCAGTTTCAATTCCAATGTGGTAAAAAAGAAGTCAAACATTTAGATATCAAACATATTTATTCTGTCTCTTTTTTTGTAAAACATTTAATTGCAGCTGAATAGCATGAACAAAAATTGGACTCAATTAAGAGCTCTTTGTGTGTAAAATAGAGCTGCATGATTCTGGAAAATTTAGACTTTTTTAAATGGAGACTGTGGTTCTCTCTCAATTTTAAAAAGAAAAAATATTAGACAACAAAATCTCATAGAATTTATAAAGGTGAATTTAGAGGTGTTTTTGTGGAATAATTCTGGCTTGGTTGTTGTGCGTGATATTTTGTATTGTGTATATTTACAAAAAAATCTAAGCAAAGCATTTTTTTGCTTTTCTTACTTAGAATTTTTGTCTTGTTTCCAGCCAAAATATCTAAAAAAAAAAAAAAAAAATTTAATTAATTAAATAAATAAATTAATTAAATCAAGAAGGATTTTCTAGACAAGTAAAAATTATTGTCTTGTTTTCAGTAAAAAAAAAAAAAAACAAAAAAAAAAAGTCAATTAAGTGAGCTTTTGCTTGAAAAAAAAATACGCTTATTTACTTACTGTAAACAATATTTCCACATTAAACCTCTGCAAAGTACATCAGTGTCAGACAGGCTTTGGTCAGTTTTATAGTTTTAGAGTCTTTTAAATCCTAATGTTAATATTTCCTGTGTCACATGATATGTCAACACCATCTTCCAGTTTCTGAGGAAATTATTTGAAGCATTTAGATAATTTTATTCTCCTGAAGCAGGCTCTATTAGCATCTAGCATCAACAGAGAAAACAAAACGGCCAATGACGGAGTTGACATTCAACATGAAGTCATCATATTTTTGTGGTTTTCAAGTAATTTTTAATTATATTAAATATAAAATAGTATTTAATTTTTCTAATAATGTATAAATAGTATACCAAGTATGTGACCTGACTGCATATATTGCTTTTGTGGATTGATAGTCATCACTTCTAGCAGAGTTAGGGTTGAGGGAACACATATCACTGGATAAAACATATCTATACATAATACAGTTCGTTTGTATTCTGATCATATGTGTTCTGGTAATTTTTGGATCATTTGTTAAGATGTTTAAATGTGAATATTAAGATCCTGGTGAATGTAAATGGATACACTGCAAAAAATGATTCTCTTAGTATTTTTGTCTTGTATTCTAGTATAAATATCTAAACATTCTTGAATCAAGATGAATTTACTGTACAAGTAAAATGACTTAAGACATTGTCTTGTTTTCTGTAAAAAAAAATAAATAAATAAATAAAAATTGGTTAGTTTTTCCTTAAAACAAGCAGAAATATCTGCCAATGGGGCAAGAAAAATAATCTTGTTCAGCCTTTGAATTAAGATTATTTTTCTTACCCCATTGGCAGATATTTCTGCTTGTTTCAAGCAAAAACTAAAAAAAAAAAAAAAAAAAAAAAAAAATAGAAAACAAGACTTAATATCTTAAATCCCCTAGTAAAATAAAAAGTAATATACTTAAAATATCTTTATTTCATACTAAGTATAGTTCAAATCTAATAACATATTAACTGACAGATAACTGGAGACTTACTGACATAAAAGTTATAATTAAACTATTAATTGTGCACAATGCACTTTTCTTAATATTAAGTCTAAAATGTGTTTTAATGTCACTTTTGATCAGGATTGTATGATCTTTGAATAATATCTTTAAGTGCAAAATATTTAAAATGTACCTGAAGTATACTTGCAATAGTTCCACTTTAGCACAATAAAATGTACTAAGTATATCTTTAATTGTACTTCAGCACTACTTCTGCACAATTATAATGCATTAAGTACAAAATTAGTTGTTCCAATTTAGCAGACTTTAAGTATACCCGTTTAGTATACTAAAAGTACAATTGCAGGACATTTTATTAAGTACATAAATATTAAAATGTATTTGTAGTATACTTAGCATGAAATAAATGTATTTCAAATACATTTAAGTATATTTATTTTTCACTATGGTCATTTTACTTGTCAAGAAAACCCTAGTGAAAAATAAATGTACTAAAATGTATTTGAAATGCATTTATTTCATGCTAAGTATACTACAAATGCGTTTACATATTTAAGTACTTAAAAATACTCTGCAATTGTACTTTTAGTATACTGAACTGGTACACTTAAAATCTGCTAAACTGGAACAACTAATTTTGTACTTAATGCACTTTAATTGTGCTGAAGTCCAACTAAAGATATACTGAAGTATATTTGATTGTGCTAAAGTGGAACTATTGCAAGTGTACTTTAGGTACACTTTAAATATCTTGCATTTAAAGAACAATATTATTCAAAGATCATACAGTCCTTATTAATAGTGACATTAAAACAAATTTTAGGCTTAATATTAAGAAATGTGGATTGTGCACAAGTAGTACTCCAAATATAGTTTAATTATAACTTTTTATATCAGTAAGTCTCGAGCAATATGTCAGTAAATATGTTAATAGATTTGAACTATATTTAGTATGAAATAAATATATTGTAAATATATTACTTTTTTTACTAGGGAATACATCTTGATTCAAGAATGTTTAGATATTTATACTAGAAAACAAGACAAAAATACGAAGTAAGAAAATTTTTTGCAATGTAAGACAAATTTGTATCACTGCTTTTTTGAATCTTGAAGGCGAGAAGAGCCTCGTGCATCAGACTGCCGTGGACTTCCAGCTGGACTCCAGCGGCGAGTGTCCATTCCTGCTTCTGCCGCTCACCTTCTATCACGTGCTGGATGAGCGAAGCCCGCTGAGGAGCCTCACGAACGAGAACCTGCCCAAACAAGACTTGGAGCTGCTGGTGACGCTCAACGGCACCATGGAGTCCACAGCCGCCAGCTGCCAGAGCCGCACATCTTACCTGCCGCAGGAGATCCTGTGGGGCTGCGAGTTCAGACCCGTGCTGACCCACACGGCCGGCGGGAGACTGGCCACAGACTTTAGCTGCTTCGACAAGGTGCAGGCCTGCAGCGAGCTGCCGATGATCCACAGCAACACTGAGAAGCTCCAGCTGGAGGAGGAGTACAGACGGGAGTGAAGAGACCAGACGGGAGTCAAGAATGTGCTGGAAAACCAGCCTAAATCATTCTGGAAGAGCATTCTGACTGCGAGCCAGATCTGGAAACGTGGCGCGCTGGAATACAGCAGAACGGAACAGCATTCAACAGTCAAAACACTGCAGATCAAAACCATTCGATTTACTTCATTCTTGATCCTGGTCTTATTGGGAACCATTCATCAGTGACTGATTGCTGTGATCAAAGCTGAATTGTAGAAATCTCAAACACTTTTCTCAACACTTTTGATCAATGTAATGCTTCCTTGCTCAATAAAAGTATTAATTTCTTTCATTTTTATTTTAAGGTAGTGTATCAAGGTTGACACAAAAATTCAGCTTTGATCACAGGAAGAACTTACATTTTACTATATATTCACATAGAAAACAGCTATTTTAAATGATAGTAATATTTTACTCTTTTTACTGTATTTTGATCAAATAAATGCCTAGCAGAAGAGACTTCTGAACAGTAGTGTACACTTCAAATCAAAATTACTCTATGTAGTTATTTCATGTTCTGGTCTTATAGTGAATGATTAATCAGTAACATTATTTAAAGAAATCAGTATTTGTCTTTATCATTTGAATATAGTGACTTACTCGACCATCCATTGCTCTTATTTACTGTGCACTTTCACCATCCAATCAATTCTGGGTTTTTTTTTTTTTTTTTCTGTATATTTCAATCCATTTCATACATTTTTTTTAATCGTTTTAGGAAAAATATTTGATTCATCTTTGTCCAGAAATAAATGTGACACATTTATAAAATTTGTTTTAAATCCAACAAACTCTGCAGAGAAAGATACATTCTCTTAAAATGATTGTAGAGCTCAAGACTGTTGTGGCAACAGAGACACCCAGATGACAACAGTGTGTGTGTGTGTGTGTGTGTGTGTCAGAAAGAAAGTGTCTGAGAATGTGTGAATGTGTGTCTGAGAATGTTTGTGAATGTGTGTGTGAGTGTGTCAAAGAGAGAGAGAGTGTCTGAGTGTGTATGAATGTGTGTGTTTGAGTGTGTGTGTGTGTATTGTGGCAACAGTCTCTGGTCTGTTTATAAAGCTCCATCAGACAATGAGGATGTTTCTTTACTCAAAACAATAAGAACACTGTTGTTGAAAATAGTTTATTAAAATGATTCAGTAGAAAACCATATAATTTATCCAAATATATGTTTTCTTCCCTTTGTCAACAATCTCAGAGCATCAGGGCTTGTGACCGAACTGATCTGATCTGGGTTCAGTCGGTTTGAGCCCGTGTGCTGTGCCAGTCCAGCGTCAAACCAACACACACGTGTTCACTGTACAGAGAATCACGCCAGCGTTTCACTCTTCGCTCCGTTTCTCTACGTCTCTGATTAAATGTCTGTTTGGCTGGCTGAGATCAACTCGTAGTGTTTAAATGCATAAGTTATATATCAATTATATAAAAAGAATTAATACACTGAATTGTATACTTCAATCTAACAAACGCACAGCGTTTGTGACTCGGATCATCGTCATAATAATTAATAATAATACAAATACTGGTAAATCTTTGGTAAATCTGATTCTCTCTGTAAGGCACTAGTTCATATAAATGCACCTCGTCTTTAAAGGTTTGAGGTCATTAAAACATCTGAAAGATTCCAGTTTTCTACAAAGATGTGTCGTTTTTCAGGCAAATATCAATCTCTGATGCCATACGAACGACATAATACTGATAAATATGGCAAGAGGCCTGTTCACATCAAGAACAATAACTATATTAGCGTCCACACCAGGGCTGCACAATGAATCGTATTTTAATCATGATCACCATTTCAGCTTCTCTCAATTTTAAGCATAATTGTCTGCAATATTTGCCCGCTGGTTATTTATTTGGTAAGCGATTCATTTTTACTTGACATTGCCGTTATCTTGCATTGGTAAGAAGCCTTTACAAGCATTCATGGTTGCCAGATGTCAAGTGTTTAAAGTGTTTAAATTCAATCAAAGGAGGGGGAGGACTAATTGCTGATCAGAACTAGCCAAATCATGTTTTTTTTCCCACAGTGTCTGTCCAAATAGTGTTTTGGGGACATCACTTTAACCCGCAGACTTCAAATACAACCCGCGGCAATAGTGTAAAAGTAGCTCAATTCTGCAGATTTGGCAATCCTAGTGGTTAATTTAATTTATTCCCAACCTGGCAACCATGCGCATGTGCTCTCTCTAAATTATGGAAAAGGCGGTGACGGCTTGACAGCACACAAGTGCTGTTTGCTGCGACTAAATCTAAACCATGCAAGTTGATCTGTGCTTATATGAAACTGCAATAAATCTGCTTAAATTAAGTGATTATATTTTTTGAGCACAACAATCGTGATTAACCGTTGAACCATTATCGTGCATCCCTGCGTTATCGTCCTTCATGCGAATGGCCACAATTCTTCATCATTTCACATACCTCAGTCCTGTCTCGTCTGTCTTCCTCTTCCTCTCACCTTCTCTCTCAGACCTTCTGAACTCTCTCTGATATGTTTGTACAATAAGGCACATGTGAACTTATAGACGAATAAGTACTTGCTCATGCAGCGTAGGGCTGCACGATTAATCGAATGCGATAGTCATGCGCATCTTGTCAGTAAAGCCGGTTCTGTGATCAGTAGTAAATCTCCATCACGTGCTCAGATGGAGCAGCATTTACAACACAGAGCTGTAGTTCACTGACAAGCTATGCAAAATTGTTTATTATCACAGATGCTTTAATCCTGCGATAATAAAATCGAAGATATCGTTCTGCGATAATAAAGTTGTTTGCGTAGCTTCCCAGTGAACTACGGCTCTGTGTAGTAAATGCTGCTCTATCTGAAAGCACGTGAAAATACCACATTTAATAACGTTTTTACTCGAAACTCCAAACTGTTTGAAATAAATCTGTCTGTGAGATGATGTGGCTTCTTACACAGAATAAGGTACACAATATTTCATAGTATTCTAAGCAGTGATAAAGGCTATGTCGATAAGCATTGCATTATTATATACTTTATTATAATGAAAATTAAAACAATAATTATAATAAGAACTCATATATTGTCATAGTCCTGTGTTTATTAGTCACATTGAATCAATGAAAGCAGTTAAATCTTCTGTTTATTCAGCTACCTCTACAGGGATTTCCTGGGTTTCTTCTGTGGGGCATACAGTGCAAAAATGATTCTCTTAGTATTTTTGACTTGTTTTCTAGTATAAATATCTAAACATTCTTGAATCAAGATGCATTTACTTGACACTTAAAATTATTTAAGATATTAAGTCTTGTTTTCTTAAAAAAAAAATTATCAAAATTTTGTTAGTTTTTGCTTAAAACAAGCAAAAATATCTGCCAATGGGGTAAGAAAAATAATCTTAATTCAAAGGCTAAACAAGATGACTTTTCTTGCCCCATTGGCAGATATTTTTGTTTGGAAAGACTACCAAAATTTTTATATTTTTTACAGAAAACAAGACATAACATCTTAAGTCATTTTACTTGTACAGTACATTCATCTTGATTCAATAATTTTTAGATATTCATACTTAAAAACAAGACAAAAATACTAAGTAAGAGAATAATTTTTTCAGTGTATTTGGAGTTTCTCTGGCCTTCGGATGGAGATTTACTACTGATCACAGAACCGTGCTTCACTGACAAGATACGCATAACTATCGCAGCTTCTGCCTAATTGCGATTTCATTGTGATTTATCATGCAGCCCTAATGCAGCGGCTCATTAACAGCCCCGTTTACACTTCCACATTCCCGCTAAACTCCTGGATCTGCGAGCAGATCACAGACGTCTCCTGTATGTTTTTTCTGGCTGCGGCGGACGGTTTGCTCTCTCCAGTCTGGTGTCTTCTTGAGATGTTTGAGACGTCTAGTAGTAGGAGCCCAGATGCGAGGGCATGTGCGCTGCGGGGTGTCGCGGTCCGCTGTAGATTCCCGCCGCCGCTGGAGCGTTCCAGTACGGACCCGGGCCACTGAAGAAACCGGACGAGGCGACGTTCATGGCCTGAGTGTGTGGAGACACGAAGCTCATCTTCTGCGGGTGTGGGTACGAGCTCATGTAGGACAGCTCGGCTGGGTACTTGTAGATGGAGGAGTCGGGCGGATGCGGCTGCAGGGCCTGCGCGATGCCGTGGAAGTCGAACTTGTAGGCGTAGCGCTTGCCGTGCACTTTGGTCATGATGTTCTTATCGTAGTAGTAGCGAAGGGCTCGGCTCAGCTTGTCGTAGTTCATGTTGGGCTTGCTCTTCCTCTCGCCCCAGCGCCGCGCCACCTCATCCGGATCCGTCATCTTGAACTCGCCGTTGGTTCCTTCCCACGTGATGCACGACGAGTTGGAGCTGTCGGACAGAAGCTCCAGGAGGAACTGCCACAGCTGGATCTGACCAGAACCTGAAACACACACACACACACGTCAACTATATTACCACTAGAGCTGTCCATTTAGGGCCAGATTTACTAAACGGCAAATTAGCATTAGAGCGCAGTTCCATAAAAGTGCAGATGGGAGGAGAAAATTCTGCGTGTGATTAACTAACAATGTGCACACACTGTAAAAAATGATTTTCTTACTTAGTATTTTTGACTTGTTTTCTAGTATAAATATCTAAACATTCTTGAATCAAGATGCGTTTACTTGACAAGTAAAATGATTTACATTTAGTCATTTAGCAGACGCTTTTATCCAAAGCGAATTACAAATGAGGACAATGGAAGCAGTCAAAATCAACAGAAGAGCAATGATATGCAATTGCTATAACAAGTCTCAGTTAGCTTAACGCAGTACATGTAGCAAGGTTTTTCTTTAAATTATATAATAAATAAAAAGAAAACAGATAGTTACGCTAAGTCTAAATGCATTTAGGAAAAATGGCATTTAAATGATAATTTTGCTACAGTTTTTGCTTGGACATGTTAAACACATCTAATCAATTTGGGTAATACAATTTCATTTTAATTTTGCAACTTTAAAATAATTAAAATTATTTTAAAAACATTAAAATATGTTTTTAATTTACATATTAAAACTAGTGTAGGAAATGGCAAATGTAAATTATATAATTGAATTTTCATTTTCATTTTGCACTAAATGTTGCACATATGTATAGGAAATGTAAATTTAAATAAAGAAATACATTGGCATTTTACATATTGCATTGTCATTTTAATGGCAAAAGACGTTTTGTGCTGGCGCAAGCTGTTAGTAAATCTGTCCCTAAATGATTTGGTGCAATTAATGGAACAAATAACGTGTTAAAATGGTTAGGGCATTTAAAGGGGTGGTTGACTTTTTTTTCTAGGCTTGATTGTGTTTATGGGGTGGAGTCTAACATGTGTTAATGCTTCATTTTTTAAAAAAATGCATTATTTTTCACATAAATTACCTTTATTCTACACCACTCTGTCCCTTCTCTGATAAACGCTCCGATTATTTCCTGGTTTTATGAAGCCCCTCCCTCAGAAATACGCGATGGGCTCAGATTTATGGAACGATTTTCCAGACTATTTTCAAATAGAATTACAAATTGTATTTTCAATTGCGTTTTCCATATGTGGACGCATAAATTGTGACATAATCCAAATGCAATTGCAAATCTTGCATTACCGTTTGCATTTTCGCTTTCGCGAATACACAGTGACTGCCACATTTCAAATGAAAAAGCAAAGTCTATTTGCAACTGTATTTGCTATGTCTTACGAGTTATGAACCTGTCATATTTAAATAGCAATATTAATTACCACATTTGCTTTTTCACTCTCTCTGCGCCGCGCATATAACCTGCCAAAACTCAAATGGAATCGCAATTCCTTTTGCATTTGAATTTCCAATGTCTGCACTGAAAGCTGTCAATCAATGTGAGGGGGCGGGACTAAACTAAGGGGCGTGTTTGTTCTGGGAGGTGACGTCACTCACAGACGACCGTGCCGAATGCTTTGATCAATGGAGGTAATCGGTAAAGCCTCCGATAAAGACAGCTGCCAATCAGTTCGTGCCTGTGTTAACGAACAGACAGTGCAACCTTCTTGGCACAATACATAATTCTGTCTTTTTTACCCCAAATACAGCGATTATCCCCTGATAACAGAGCCACAAACGGTACGGACAATAGGTCAAAATTCACTATTACCCAAACGCTTTCACTTGTCTCAACATCTCTCACTGTTTCTCTCACTCTGATTGATGCAAGTGAGAAAACAGAGTGCAATTCTACACTTATTACAGTACATTTTATTCGTAAGCAAACAAAACAGTGCCGATCTATATTTATTTACCCATTGTCCGCCTTACTTAATGTTTTATTCAACAGTTTTAATCCGTTATGGAGCACGCGTCCCGTGGCACCAAAGCGTCACCAAAAAGACTTTATTTTTGTCGTGATCTCTACATAACAAGAGTTGCTTTCTCGTTATCACGACTTATTTTTCTCGTGATCTCAACATAACAAAAATTGTTTTCTAAGTTACACAACTGCGCCAGCAGGTGGCAGTATAAACTACTGATGGGGAGTTGTATACTGTATCAACTATAGCCTACTGTACGCGTTTGGGACAGAGGACCTTCGTGACCGCTATAGTTTATGCAGTTTATTACTGACATTTAATTAACTTATAAATGTTAAACATTAGTTAAGTGATGTTGTACAGTGTTGTAGCTTTGTCTTTTGTATTTTGTACATTTCTTTGTAGGAAACCACACACACACACACGCGCACACACACGCACGCACACACATGCGCACGCACACACACACATATAACAGCATCCCAAGCTTATGACTAATAAAAAAATCACAAACAAATTATTATAATATATTATTATATATAATTTTATTTTAAACGAAGTGAGTAAATTGAATTAAAGTAAGTTGAATCCAAGCAGCTTAAGAGTTTTTAGAATAGGCTCTTCTCTACATTCTTCTGAAGGCGCTCCACCTGCACTTGCTGTGTTGAATGCGTTGTTTTTAGACCATTTAAACATGTTAATTACACAAATAAAATGTTTAGCGTAGCCTAACTCTGGACAAAATCAGCAGTGTTTGATTAGCCTATATTTATTTTATTTATTGTTGACGTTATTTCTAAGTGAAGCAACATTTGGTGAAATGTCCACAAGAAGAGTGCACTGTCATCTGTCGATCATTTACGCTGAGTTTGGTCTTTTAAAAACACTCTCAATTAACACATTAAGCCAGGTTATGCATTTTAGAATGTCCCTGTCAAGGTTGTATTTGTTACTATAGCATCAGTAGACTAAATTAAGTCATGATCACGAGAAAACAAGAAAGAAAAAATGATAATATGCATGGCCGCTTAGAACTTCCGTACTATTACAGATTAAAAGAAAGGAATAAAATGTACTGTAATAAGTGTAGAATTGCAATCAGAGTGAGAGAAATAGTGAGAGATGTTGAGACAGGTGAAAAGCGTTTGGGTAATAGTGAATTTTGACCTATTGTGTGTACCGTTTGTGGCTCTGTTATCAGGGGATAATCGCTGTATTTGGGGTAAAAAAAAGACAGAATTATGTATTGTGCCAAGAAGGTTGCACTGTCTGTTCGTTAACACAGGCACAAACTGATTGGCAGCTGCCTTTACCGGAGGCTTTACCGATTACCTCCATTGATCAAAGCATTCGGCACGGTCGTCTGTGAGTGTGACGTCACTTCCCAAAACAAACACGCCCCCTAGTTTAGTCCCGCCCCCTCACATTGATTGACAGCTTTCAGTGCAGACATCGGAAATTCAAATGCAAAAGGAATTGTGATTCCATTTGAGTTTTGACAGGTTATATGCGCGGCGCAGAGAAAGTGAAAAAGCAAATGTGGTAATTAATATTGCTATTTAAATATGACAGGCTCATAACTCGTAAGACATGGGAAATACAGCTGCAAATAGACTTTGCTTTTTCATTTGAAATTTGCCAGTCACTGTGCGTTCGCAAAAGCGAAAATGCAAACGGTAATGCAAGATTTGCAATTGCATTTGGATTATGTCACAATTTATGCGTCCACATATGGAAAACGCAATTGAAAATACAATTTGCAATTCTATTTGAATATAGTCCGAAAAATCGTTCCATACAGATTGGTTAGCCCCTCACCTCAGAATGCAGTTGTATTTTAAACAATGGCTTCGTCAATATTGCTTATCAATTTGAGCCCGATTGAGACCCAGAGGATATTAGTGAAGAGGATCACGCAGAACCTGTACAAGCACGGCTCTCAATGGTATGTTTTTTGTTTGTTGTTGTCTCATACTTTTAGATACGATGTTATTTGTAAATGCTACTGCTTATGTTAGCTTCTAATATACGGTTTTATCTGATTAAAGCTTTAATACATCAGAATACATGATTGCGTTGTAGCATTTTTGTAACAGTAAGAAGTGTTTGCCAGCAAGTATTGCTCGTTGCCACGGCAACCGCATGCGCATCCGTGTTTAACGCTTCTCGTAACTTTGTGAAAAATCTGTCTATACACATAAAGTGTAGAATTGAACACAGTTCAATGATGGAACTGATGAGCTGATGATCTGAATGAGAGAGATAGAGAGATGCAGAGCAAGGAACTTGAGGAACAGGATTAAGAACCGCTGCTTTAGAACATTGATTTTGAAACTTGTGAATCCATTAGAATCGTTGTAAGACAGAATCGTGATTCATATATGATTAGATTTTTTTGTGCACCCCTAGTTTTGATGGCATGGCAACAACTCGTCCTCTTCTCTAAAGCAGCACAATCTGGCCCCGCCCCCTTTGTTGCATATTCCCGGGGGCGGGGTTTATATAAATTTCAGGGTTTGTGATGTCACCAACCCGGGAAGTAGCTCATTGTAGTCCTTACCAGCCATAACTGTAGGCATTAAACTGCCATAATTTAAAAAAAAAATATCCCCGTTTGCATTGAACTTTCAGCATCATAACTTTGCAGATATCGTTTATGCCCAAACAGCAACATTACACACTAACTACTGTTAAAAAAGTGAAATCACAATCAACCACCCCTTTAACGCAGCGCCTCATCCAGACCTGTCTATCATCTCACACTGATGCAGTTGATGATGAATATGATGCTGGACGACTGACTATTAGAATGCAGTTATATGGGCCTAAAATTCAAGATATGAGAGCAAAAATGCTCTTCCTCTTATATTTATATCATATGATATAGTTTAGCAATATCACACCAGCAAGAGTGCTGCTTTGCCTCAATATCGGCAAGTCAAGTCAAGACACGTTTATTTCTATAGCGCTTTATACAAAACAGATTGTCAAAGCAGCTTTACTGTGTCAATCACAAAAATAGTTTGTCAATAATGCAAGAGGACAATAACAAAGAGTGCATGACTGCAAATGTGACATTGATTTATACAACTGTTTAGTAAACAAGAAGTTAATATTGTGTTGTATTTTAGACACATTTTCGTCAACATTATCCGTTTTTGGTAAATTTTGCAAATCAAAGCCACAGCAGAACTGTTAAGCATCTCTGATCAACACACAGCAGTGATTCATTACTGAATGAATCCATGTTTTTGAATGAAATGAGTGAGTCAGTGCTTCAGTGACTCGTTCATGAAGAGCCGCTTACTTTATTGCTTCATTTCAGCCATTTGGACAAATCAGTTGAATGAATGATTCAATGACTTACTCATTAAAACAGTCACTTGCCGCCACCTACTGTCACTTTTATTTTCTTATTTATAGTATCTTTTCATTTAAAAAAATGAATCAATACATTTCTTTCTAAAGCTACTTCTTTGTAATGTCTATTCAGTGCTTTTCTCATTTAACACATTAATGAATAAATTATTGGGGGGTAATTTCTCAGCCCAAACTGATGTGTGATAAAGTAATTGGCGCATCATGTAATTAACTAGATTAAAGAAAAAAATAATTGCTTGGCAACCCTATTTATCAAACAGCTGTTTATTTTACAGTACGCTCACGTAAAACAATATATACAATATAGTGTATCTCACCTGCTTGATTGTTTATATTGTAACAAAATGTAACTCTATTATTGTCCAGCTCTAATCTGATAATTGCAACTATAATGCATGAAGATATTAAGATATTAAAAATATTAACATCATAATTTTTTGTAATGATGCTTTAAAACAATGCGTGAAAAGCACTTAAACAAATAAATTTACATTTGACAACTTTTGACTCTCACCTGGATTCGCCAGCCTGCTGCTTGTCGGCCCTAAAATCTGATACGGATCTAAGAAGAAGATGACAAACAAACATAAGAGACCATCCTAGTGATGCACTGCAGCTGATTTATGCTTTATTTAATTAAAATAAAGTAGCGCTGTCAAACAATTAATTGTGATTAATCGCATCCAAATAAAAGTTTTTGTTACATAATATATGCGTGTACTGTGTATATTTTTATGTATAAATAAATACACACACATACAGTATATATTTTGAAATTATTTACATGTATTTACATGTATATATTTATATTCATATAATTTATATTATATATAAATATATTTAATATATAGACATAACATATTTTTCTTAAACATACACATGCATGTTTGTGTATTTATAGAGTGGAGGCCAAAATGATTAGAACACTAGTATTTCCAGCAGCTAAAAAATGGTTTTAAGTCAGTTATTTCTATCTTTTGCTGAAGTGTGTCAGTAGGATATATCAGTTTACATTTCCAAGCATTCATTTTACCATTAATTGTAATAATGTAATGAGATTTTTGTCTGACACACAGAGATCTGATCTGATCATCATCCAGTCTGTCTGGAATGACATGAAGAAACAGAACAAACTGGGACAGACTAAATCCAGAAGAACTGTGGCAGCGTCTCCAAGATGTGTCAAGAAACCTTCCTGCAAAGCTACAGTACTGTTAAAAGTTTTAGGCACTTGTGTAAAAATGCTGTAAAATGAGGATGCTGTTAAAAATAATGTCATAAATAGATTTTCTTTATCAATTAACTTCTATTAACTAAATTAAATCATTTGGTGTGAGCATCCTTTGTGTTTAAAGCAGCTTTTGCTTTTGGAGGGCAGTTCTTTGTGATTGCGGTACAATGCAAAATCAACAAAATAATGTATTTTTTATGATCCTGCATATTTCCCTAATGACCCCCGCTATTCAGTGTGATAAACATGCATGAATGAGGGAAAAAAGTGTGGGATGTGCATGATGTTAAAAAGAGTTATAGCTCAATAAGCTACATTTATTTACATTTATTCATTTAGCATTTTTATCCAAAGCAACTTACAAGCTGTGAAAAGAATTCATAGTGATTATGTACGTGACTGTAAACAGTTGGGAAAGAAATCAGATGTGTATTAATAAATTTCCCATTTTCATTTAGTTTGACTTGATGTACTAAAAGAACAAACTAAAACTAAAATAGAAATTATTAAAAAAATACAGACAAAAATACTAATAAGAATGACAAAAACGCAACAGAATCTCTAAAACTTACTAAAATTAAAATGGAAACAGAATATGCACTGCAAAAAAATGATTTTCTTAGTATTTTTGTCTTGTTTTCTAGTATAAATATCTAAAAATTCTTGAATCAAGATGCATTTACTTGACAAGTAAAATGATTTAAGATATTAAGTCTTGTTTTCTAAAAACAAAAACAAAAAAAAGTTTTTGTTAGTTTTTCCTTAAAACAAGCAAAAATATCTGCCAATGGGGTAAGAAAAATAATCTTAATTCAAAGGCTAAACAAGATGATTTTTTTTGCACCATTGGCAGATATTTTTGCTTAAGGAAAAACTAACAAAATTTTGATATTTCTTTACAGAAAACAAGACATGATATCTTAAATAATTTTACTTGTACAGTAAATGAATCTTGATTCAAGAATTTTTAGATATTTATCCTAGAAAACAAGAAAAAAATACTAAGTAAGAGAATACTTTTTTGCAGTATGAAAATAAAGTCAGTTTGTGAGTGCAGTTCCCATGATGCTCTCACCTAACTGAGCTCTCTGCTCTTCAGTTTTGCTCATGATGGCAGCAGGACTCTGAGAAACTAACGAAGACACACACATTCAGGTTAATCGTGAGCATCAGCGGCGTAACGTGCAGCACATGGGCTTCTGACCGACCTTTAGCTGCAGACACCGGCTGAGTCCATCCAGAGCGCCGGCCGTCGAAACTCATGTCTGCTCTGCCGGCTCCTCTGCTGCCGTCTGGAGGGTAGACGGGGGTGTTTGGGAAGATGAAGCTGGCTCCTCCTGAGACACAGATGAGCATGAGCGACATCTGATCTCATTCAGCATCAGCAGCACATGCAGAAGAGCTGGGGAACCGCAGCGCCGCATGCACTTCAGACAGTGTGTGTGTAAGCGGTGTGGGCGGGGCCAGGGGCGGAGTCAGGGGCAGGGCCACAGGGCTGCTTACCTGTATTGCGAGCATGCATTAACCGCGGGGAGTTTTGCAAGGCTTTGTCAACATCATCTGAAGTCAAGTGAGGAAGTGGAGCTGAGAAACAAAACATCCATGACACATGAAAAATAAAGAGAATCAAACAACTCAACAAACATCCTGTGACATGATGCTGACTGAAAGAGAGAGACAGATGAAGACAGACAGACAGACAGACAGAAGGACGGATGCATGCTGTGTGTGCACGAGTGTGTGTGTGTGTAACGGCAGACAGGCGGATAAAAACAGTGTTTGAGCCGCAGACAGGATCGTCTGTCTCTCTCCCATCTCATGCATATCTAAGAACTCAGAAGGGAAACTGATCTCGTCTTCATGTTTCACCCCAAATTCATCAACAAGAAATAAATTATAATATTTGACATTTAAATCATGATGTTTTACATTGTGACACATTTATATCAAACTCTATTTACTGTAATGCACAGAAATCTCATTCTTATCACTGCCATGTCATGCTTATTTAAATCAGTTCAACAATGATATAATATAAACACTGTACATGATGCAATAAGAACTGAAGCTGAATGTGCTTCTGTTTCAATAATGTCACAATGCAAAACATTTCTTAAGATTTCATCCAAAATATCATTTATTTCAAAAAGATATACTTTCAGTAATTAGAATTTAACTTAAATATAAATTTAAAATATAAAAATACTATTAAAATTATAAAATATCTTTTAAAAAAGAAACTAAAATATTACTGTTATATATAATTATAAACTAAAAAATATTTTTCTCATTTGATTTTAGGGGGAAGGATGACCTGGATGGGTACACTGCAAAAAATTATCCTCCTCCCTAGTATTTTTATCTTGTTTTCTAGTGTAAATATCTAAACATTCTTTAATCAAGATGAATTTACTGAACAAGTAAAATGACTTAAGATATTATGTCTTGTTTTCTGTAAAAAATATCAAAATTTTGTTCCTTAAAACAAGCAAAAATATCTGCCAATGGGGCAAGAAAAATCATCTTGTTTAGACTTTGAATTAAGATTATTTTTCTAACCCCATTGGCGGATATTTTTGCTTGTTTTAAGAAAAAACTAACAATATTTTCATAATTTTCTTAGAAAACAAGACTTAATATCTTAAATAATTTTACTTGTCAAGTAAATGCATCTTGATTCAAAAATGTTTAGATATTTACACTAGAAAACAAGACAAAATACTAAGTAAGAAAATCATTTTTTGCAGTGTATAAAAGATTCGCACAGCTATAACACGGCTTGCTGTGCATTATCCTGCTTATACCATGGTCAACTGTCAGCATTGACAAGTTAACGGTGTGAATGATGTTTGCAGCACAATATTTGACCAGACGGTTATTTTTATCAGTTACAGCTCGTTAGTGCTAGCATTCTGCCCGCTTCAAATCAGACACAGAGATGAAATAGTGCAGTAAGATCACATTTATTTGAATGAATTATAGCATTTATTTGAACTAATTATCAATCTATCGATCGAGAGAGAGAGATGACAGCTGTGTGTGTGAATTGCAAGTTTTTGTGCTCCTGAATGTTTCTATGTGCGCAGCGCGATCTCTCTCTCTCTCTCTCTCTCTCTCTCTGTGTGTGTGTGTGTGTGTGTCAATGAAAGCAGCGCATTAATATAGAACAGTCATTAAACTGACATGGAACTACCTGTGCATTAAACGGTTTTAATGCATGCCTGCCAGCCAATCACAATCCAGTAATCAGACAGACAATGGTAGAAGAATTCTTAATGCATGTTATTACATGTTAAATGTGCAGTGAGTCATGTGACTGTGAGGTCAGTGATCTGAGCGTTATGAAGCGTCGTGATGAACCGATGATGTGATCTCACTCACTCTCTCTGAGGTAGTGCAGGTGAGACAGCAGGATGTCGGCCGTGTAGCTGCTGGTCAGACGCTGGACGTCGTCTTTGCTCATCTTGCAGAGCTCCTTCCCGTCGATGCTGTGGAAGAGAGACAGGTCCACCTCGGGAAGCCCGTACTCCTTCACAGCCCATTCCAACCACTGACGCACGTGATCCGCTGACCACAGGCTCGGATCTGCAGACAGCACTTGCTTTACACTCGCTGCTACTGCCATTTATTATCATATAGATTAGTGCTGTCAAAATTAGCGCATTAATGCATGCAATAAAATTTTCCAGTTTTTCCAAAAAAATATTTAATGCAGTTAACGCAGCACCGCAAAAAATTTATTCTCTTACTTAGTATTTTTGTCTTGTTTTCTAGAATAAATATCTAAAAATTATTCAATCAAGATGAATTTACTGTACAAGTAAAATGACTTAAAATATTAAGTCTTGTTTTCTGCAAAAAAAGAAAAAATATAAAAATTTGTGTTAGTTTTTCCTTAAAACAAGCAAAAATATCTGCCAAATCACCTTGTTTAGCCTTTGAATTAGGATTATTTTTCTTACCCCATTGGCAGATATTTTTGCTTGTTTTAAGGAAAAACTAACAAAAATTTGAATTTCTTGAATTTTTAGAAAACAAGACTTAATATCTTAAATCATTTTACTTGTCAAGTAAATTCATCTTGATTCAAGAATGTTTAGATATTTATACTAGAAAACAAGACAAAAATACTAAGTAAGAAAAAACTTTTTGCAGTGAGGGGAGGAGATAGGGTTGGACACCCCACTCACAACTACTGCTTCTGTCTCTTTTTTCTTGACGAGAATTGTGTTTATTTAGATGCAGAACGTCTTTATGATCATATCAAACGGGAGACTTTTCACACGCGCACTACACTTCACTTCAGAGCCAGGCACGAGTCAAACAAGTGTGGAAAAGGTACAGGTGACGAGGAACTTCAGTAGAACAACAGAGAACTGCAGTCAGATGAGAGGTTGTCAGGTCATGTCAGTAAAAACTCATTTTCCTGTCCTGCTACCCGTTTATACTGTGCTCGTAGCGCATGCTCTTCAATTGCATGCACAAATGCGCCGGTGCGCTGTATACAATTTAATATTAAAGCGCAATAATATATAAAAGGTTATGAGACAATACAGTGCGTGTCAGATCCTCGTCATGTTTAGCAGCGGCAGCTCTTAAAGTAACAGCAGCCAAATAACCTAATAACCAGCAGCTGTGATGTCTTGACATCTGTAGTATTGGTATCAGTGATACTCGCCTTCAGTCGTAAAAAAAGATGCCACTAAACAATAATTAAAAAAAAGAAGAAAAAAAATATATATATATGTATATATATGTATATATGTATATATATATATATATATATATATATATATATATATATATATATATATATATATATATATGTGTGTGTGTGTGTATATATATATATATACTGTCTTTATGTTGTTTCTACATTAATTCGAAGACTGCATGTGAAATTATTGCAATATAAAAGTATATTTAAAAACTTTAATGTTAGGTGCAAATAATCGCAATTAATCGTGATTAATTTCATCAGCAGCTCAGCAGGAAGTTACACAGAATCTCTGACTTGAGAGCTGTCTGTTGTCATCAGTGATGTGACATAAAACAACCACACAAACACAAGAGTCACCTGCAGGGACGATCACTCTGCGCTCGCTGGTGGTCATGTTGGGCGGCACCGTGTGTTTGTCCTCCATAAAGCTGCTGTACATCACTGGAGAAACCTTCCCCTTCACCGCAGCACACACATCAGGAGAGGCCCTGTACACACACACACACACACACACACACACACACACACGTTTGTTTCTGTGAATTGTGGGGACTTTCCATTGACTTCTATTACTTTTATACTGACCAAATTATATTTTCTATCCCCTAACCCTAAACCTAACCCTAAACCTACCCCTTACAGAAAACCTATTTGCATTCTTACACTTTCACATAAACATCATTTACTATTTTTAATCATTTTTCCCTCGTGGGGACCGCAGGCCATGTCCCCACAATGTCAAAAATTTCAGGTTGCACTATCCTTGTGGGGACATTTGGTCCATACAATGTAGTATAAGTACACACACACACACACACACAATACAACACACACACACACACACATAATACAACACACACACTTACACTCACACGCACACACACACAATACAACACACACACGCACACAATACAACACAATACAACACACACACAGACACACACAAACACACACACACACACACGCACAATACAACACACACACACACACACACACACACACACGCACGCACAATACAACACACACAGACACACACACACACACACACACACAACGCGCACACACACACACACACACAGGTCAGATGTGCATCTCCTGAAGGAAATATCAGTACTTGCAAGAACAACAATCTGAACTCAGGGTTCAAGTATTTTGCTCTTCAGAATCTTCATGCAATTCAGTGAGAGATTCTCAAACTTTAAAGCAAGTATAAACTACCATTCAAAAGTTTTGGGTCAGTAGGATATGTCTAAGAAATTAATACTTTTATTCAGCAAAGACGCATTAAACTGATAAAAAGTGCCAGAAAAGACATTTCTAATGTTCCAAAAGATTTCTATTTCAAATAAATGCTGTTCTTTTGAACTTTCTATTCATCTTTGAATCCTGAAAAATAAAATGTATCACAGTTTCCACAAAAATATTGTGCAGCACAACTGTTTTCAACATTGATAATAATCAGAAAAGTTTCTTGAGCAGCAAATCATCATATTAGAATGATTTCTGAAGGATCACGTGACACTGAAAACTGGAGTAATGATGCTGAAAATACAAATTTGATCACAGAAATAAATTACATTTCAACAGATATTCAGATAGAAAGCAGCTGTTTTAGATCGTAATAATATTTTACAATTTTTACTGTATTTTTGATCAAATAAATGCAGTCTTGGTGAGTAGAAGAGACTTTCAAACACATCTTACTGGCCCCAACCTGAGTCTTTGTTACACTGTACAGCTTGAATTAACTGAAACAAAAACAGCAAATGAAGATTGGAGGAGCTGAACACTGAATCTGTCCAGAGCATTTCTTCACTCATCGCTTGTGATTCTCACACGAGGACACAGATGTGAGGGATTCTGCTGGAATGTGCCATCAAACTCCACATCAACAGCCCAGAGGCTTCAGACGCGTTCGCTCATGTGTCGACCAACTGTTGGGCTCGTGGAGATGGAAAGAGCTGCTAAACTCACACACATCTGTAAAACACGGCCAGCGCTGCTGATGCAGGAGCAACAACAGAGAGAAGCTCGGACACAGGACACACATCTGATCACTGATTCCTGCAGCTTGCGCTTGTTTTACATGACCTTCATCAGCTGCAAGTCACTTCAACAGGGTTATTATCACTAAAACTACAACCATACACAAATATTTTCCTTACTTGAAATGAAATAAATATTAAACAAAAGCACAAAGAATACTAGATGAAATAAACATAAAAAACTAAAATAGAAAAAAAAACTAAAATACAAAAACTTTAAAATTAAAATGGTCACAAAAATAATAATAAAAAATAATATAGTATCTCAACAATACTAACTCATGTTATCTGAAAAAATAAAATATTCAAATAAAACTGAAACAAAAATTAAGAAACACTATATAGACATTAAAAACTATAAAAAAAAAAACTATGTAAAATGAAAACAAAAAAAAAAAATTAAAAAAACTAAATCAAAATATGTATGAAAACTATAACAGTATCTCAATGATACTAATAAATATTATGGTAAATTAAATAAAATGTTAAAAAAAAACGTATTGCAGACAGTTCCCAAAGCAACATTTCATTTTCAACATTTTCAATTTGATCTATTAAAATGGCTAAAACTAAAACTGAAATAAAATTAATAAAAGCTACATATACATAAACAAAACTAATAAAAATGACAAAAATACCAAAAAACCACTAACTGTTTAATTACAATTAAAAGAAGGAAACAGAAAATCAAAAAAATTCATATTTATATTAAATATATATTTTTTTTTTCTAAATAATAGAAACTATAGCAGTATCTCAATGACAGTAAAACAGCACTGTCTCTGATGTCTCATTTTCTCGTTTGTTGAGAAAACTGAGGGTGGTTTCCATCTGGTGAGGAACACATTATGATGATCAATGACTGTTTGACTGGGTTTAACAGTCTGGGCAGAAGATCACTGGATCATCATCTTTCCACCAAATCAATCTGATAGTGGAGAGACGCCACACGGCCACATGTCCTGACGGCTTCAGAGGAACACCGCAGACGTGATCCAGAGCCGCTTCTGTGTGTCTGTCTAAACCAGAGCTCGGCAAACTTTTGGGCAAGAAGTGCCATTTTTCATTTTTCTGGTTAACCACTGTGCCATTACCCCCCCCTTTTCAAAGCATGTTGTAAATAAACATTTTTAAATGTTCAGATGAAAATCTATATTTGATTATCATACAAATATTTTCTGAGCATTTTTTTTCTAAATTGACAGAGATCAGATATTGTGCTGCACAAACAAAGAAACATTCAGGAGCTCAGAAAATTGTCTGCCTCGCGACTTTATCAATACTGAATCACTACATTATATTTATATATTGACATATTTTTTTTAAATAACTAACTTAGCTTCATTGTTTGTAGAGAAAGACCCAGACACAGAAAATTCACACACGCAACTTTCATCTCAAAATGGCCATAATTGAGAAAAAAAGAAAAAAAGTCAAGTAGTTTGCAGTAAATTAGTAATCTCAATAAATTAGAATGTCCTGGAAAAGTTAATTTATTTCAGTAATTCATCTCAAATTGTGAAATTCATGTATTAAATAAATTCAATGTACACAGACTGAAGTAGTTTAAGTCTTTGGTTCTTTTAATTGTGATGATTTTGGCTCACATTTAACAAAAACCCACCAATTCACTATCTCAACAAATTAGAATATGGTGACATGCCAATCAGCTAATCAACTCAAAACACCTGCAAAGGTTTCCTGAGCCTTCAAAATGGTCTTTCAGTTTGGTTCACTAGGCTACACAATCATGGGGAAGACTGCTGATCTGACAGTTGTCCAGAAGACAATCATTGACACCCTTCACAAGGAGGGTAAGCCACAAACATTCATTACCAAAGAAGCTGGCTGTTCACAGAGTGCTGTATCCAAGCATGTTAACAGAAAGTTGAGTGGAAGGAAAAAGTGTGGAAGAAAAAGATGCACAACCAACCGAGAGAACCGCAGCCTTATGAGGATTGTCAAGCAAAATCGATTCAAGAATTTGGGTGAACTTCACAAGGAATGGACTGAGGCTGGGGTCAAGGCATCAAGAGCCACCACACACAGACGTGTCAAGGAATTTGGCTACAGTTGTCGTATTCCTCTTGTTAAGCCACTCCTGAACCACAGACAACGTCAGAGGCGTCTTACCTGGGCTAAGGAGAAGAAGAACTGGACTGTTGCCCAGTGGTCCAAAGTCCACTTTTCAAATGAGAGCAAGTTTTGTATTTCATTTGGAAACCAAGGTCCTAGAGTCTGGAGGAAGGGTGGAGAAGCTCATAGCCCAAGTTGCTTGAAGTCCAGTGTTAAGTTTCCACAGTCTGTGATGATTTGGGGTGCAATGTCATCTGCTGGTGTTGGTCCATTGTGTTTTTTGAAAACCAAAGTCACTGCACCCGTTTACCAAGAAATTTTGGAGCACTTCATGCTTCCTTCTGCTGACCAGCTTTTTAAATATGCTGATTTCATTTTCCAGCAGGATTTGGCACCTGCCCACACTGCCAAAAGCACCAAAAGTTGATGAAAATGACCATGGTGTTGGTGTGCTTGACTGGCCAGCAAACTCACCAGACCTGAACCCCATAGAGAATCTATGGGGTATTGTCAAGAGGAAAATGACAAACAAGAGACCAAAAAAATGCAGATGAGCTGAAGGCCACTGTCAAAGAAACCTGGGCTTCCATACCACCTCAGCAGTGCCACAAACTGATCACCTCCATGCCACGTCGAATTGAGGCAGTAATTAAAGCAAAAGGAGCCCCTACCAAGTATTGAGTACATATACAGTAAATGAACATACTTTCCAGAAGGCCAACAATTCACTAAAATGTTTTTTTTTTTTTTTTTTTTTTTACTGGTCTTATGAAGTATTCTAATTTGTTGAGATAGTGAATTGGTGGGTTTTTGTTAAATGTGAGCCAAAATCATCACAATTAAAAGAACCAAAGACTTAAACTACTTCAGTCTGTGTGCACTGAATTTATTTAATACACGAGTTTCACAATTTGAGCTGAATTACTGAAATAAATTAACTTTTCCACGACATTCTAATTTATTGAGATGCACCTGTAGCTACACTGCAAAAAAAATTATTTTCTTACTTAGTATTTTTGTCTTGTTTTCTAGTATAAATATCTAAACATTCTTGAATCAAGATGCGTTAACTTGACAAGTAAAATGATTTAAGATATTAAGTCTTGTTTTCAAAGAAAAATTATCAAAATTTTCGTAGTTTTTCCTTAAAACAAGCAAAAATATCTGCCAGTGGGGTAAGAAAAATAATCTTAATTCAAAGGCTAAACAAGATTATTTTTCTTACCCCATTGGCAGATATTTTTGCTTGTCTTAAGGAAAAACTAACAAAATTTAGATTTTTTTATTTATTTTTTTATTTTATTTTTTACAGAAACAAGACAATTAAATCATTTTAAATGTACAGTAAATGCATCCTGATTCAAGAATTTTTA
Source organism: Spinibarbus caldwelli (assembly GCA_039654775.1). Lineage (NCBI taxonomy): Eukaryota > Metazoa > Chordata > Actinopteri > Cypriniformes > Cyprinidae > Spinibarbus > Spinibarbus caldwelli. The sequence goes on along the minus strand of CM077266.1, from coordinate 1,691,268 downwards.
GATATTCTAGAAAACAAGACAAAAAATACTAAGAGAATATTTTTTTTTTGCAGTGTATCAGTCATTTAACATTTCTATCGTAAAACAGTTGAGTAATATTAAATGATTTGCAACTTACATTTTACCTTGCTCTCTTTCAACGTAAAACTGATGCTTCATGATGAAATAAATATTTGTATTTTGCACATTAGTCAATATTTCACACATATACAGATGTACATAATCTATATTTCTGTATTTATTTACATAGTCTGTATTTCTACTTCTGCAACAGTTTTACTTTATTATGTTTGTGTGTATTTATTTATTTATTTATTTTTTGTTTTTAACATAATGCACTTGTCTAGGCATTCACTGTGGACAGCAAAGAAAGAATTTCATCTCAAAATGTACAATGATATGCAGTTTTCCCCATTGCTCGCGTGCCAGTGATGATCCCCAAAGCCACTAGAGGGCAAGCCTGCAACCTTTAGCCAAAAAAGCGTAACAGCTAATGCTAACGGAAAGGAGACCAGAGGCTGTTATTTTTGAATGGATGTCAGTGGAGGAGAGGCTTCACTACACTGAATAAACAGCTTTTTAGAGGAAACAGCTCATCATTTAATGAATCAACAGCCTATCTGCTAATCTTCAACATGTTTTACACTAAACAATACTTTTGGATTGAACTATTTTTAGAGTTTACCATGAAAAAAATGCTGTTTTAAAAGAGAAGTCACTGACTTTTTGCAACAGGTGGGATTCAGTTCATGACACTTCTCATTCATTCCTATGGGATCCGTAACCAGTGATTGAGTGTCGCACAACTCTGACTGAAATTCAATGACGTCAAGGCTGTAATGTGATTGGTTATTAACTCTTTTCCTGCCAAACACAGAATTTTCCATGTTTTCACTGTTATACGCTAGGGGGGTGCTATCACGCATCTCCTGAATGAGATTAGAAAGTGCTGCTCAAAAACACAGGCGAGGAAGATGCAGAATGAGCGATCTCACATGTATGCATATGCATATGAAAAGTAATGTGATCATGAACACTAACCGCAATTAAATGAAAACTGCCTAATGTTACAGAGCGAAATCTGGATCCAGAAAGTGGTAAAGGCCTGTGCAAGCTTTGAGATACTGATGGAAGCCATCTACTGCATCTTTGCTTTCATAACGTTACTGAATATGATCCAGATGTAGTATTTGATAAAAATTCAATTTTCTCAGCTTTTAGCTCAAAATGTTGCTTTTTTTATGAAACCTACCTACATTCAAGTGTTGATTTAAAAAAAACAATGCTTGAAGCTAGAATAAAACTGATTTTTTTTTTTTTTTTTTTGAAAGCAGAGGGTCTGATTTTTACTTTGATGTGTTGCATGTTCAGATATTCATACAACAAAATATTCTAGGGCCATGAAATTTTAGTGAAAATCAGCAAAAATGCTGGCGGTGGCTGGCAACTTTTTTCAAAAACGCTGGTGGGGAAAGAGTTAAGGCACACATGATCCAAGTTAGCCGTTACATTCATTCATTCTTCAGATATTAAAAGCAGGGAATGTGTCGTATCAGTTATATCCATTACTTCTGCATTCTGAGTCTTGCATTCGATGATGACACACACAAACCAGGATGAAGATGAGGGAGCTGACTCTGAAAGAAAAGCAAGCAATTTGGATGCTAAAAGAAAAGAGGAAGTCAATTAGAGCTATAGCAAAAACAAAGGGCATGGAGAAATCAAGAGTTTGGAAACCACCAGCGACACCAGCAACCAACAACTACCTGATCGGCTGAGAAAACAACAGTAGTTGATGACAGACAAATCATAAAAGCTGTGAAAATGAACCCTAAAAGACGTGTCTGTAAAATCACCAACAACTTCCAGAAAGCTGGGGTGATGCTCTGACAATCTACTGTCCTCAGGAGACTTTGACACAGAATTACAGATGCTAAACAGCAAGATGCAAACCTCTGACCAGCACCAAAAATAGAAAGGCAAGATTAGAGTTTGCAAAAAAGCACAAAGGTGACCCAGAAGAGTTTTGGAACTGTGTTTATGGACTGATGAGACAAAGATGAACCTTTATCTAAGTGATGGGAAAGCAAAAATGTGGAGAAAAAAAGGGAACTGCAAAAGATCCCAAGCATACAGCCTCATCTGTAAAGCATGGTGGAGGTGGTGTCATGGCATGGGCGTGTATGGCTGTCTCTAGGTCAGGACCTCTCAACTTTACTGATGACTTAATGTATGATGACAGTAGCAGAATGAATTTGGAAGGGTACAAAACCATCTTGCCTACCAATATTCAAGAAAATGGCACCAGATTCATTGGGAAGTGCTTCATATTGCATCAGGACAATGATGTCTATGGGTCACAGACTCACTGCTGTGATTGTGCGCAAGGGATCTGCAACTAAATAATAGCTTTTAATCTTTTATATCTGCCTTATGTTCAACAGTCCCAATACTTATGCTCACATCAATGAGTGGGATGAACCCTAAAAGTGCTGTTCTTTTTATTTGGTAAAACATGTATGTGTTGAAACAGCTAATAATAAAATGTAACATTCTGTAGTTTTGTCTCATATTCATCTTTTAATCATATTTGCAAATGTCTTGACTCCACAGCCAACAAAGCAATTTTGTCTTTACTGTTCCAATACTTATGGAGGGGACTGTAGTAAGACAATCTCTGATTATCCCTCTGTGTGCCATAGGCTGCCGAGCCCTGGTCTAAACTCTCTCCTGCTGTGGAGGTGCGTCTCACCTGGATCCGTTCACCTGTGCGCCGGCGCCGTACTCCAGCTTGACGGTGATGCGTCCAGTGGGCGGAGCCAGCCAGTCCTGCTGATGCACTCTGGGACTGAGTTTGCTCGGGCCGTATTCACCGGCGGCGGAGGCCGTCATGTCCGTCTTAGTATGAGACGCTCCGTACGAACACTCGAATAAAGACTGATCCTCACTCACCACTGACAGCGCCTCCTACAGGACACACACACAGAAAGAGTTTGTGTTTCTGAGCTGAGAGTTCGTACAATTACTGTCAAAAAGAACAAAAATGTGGGCCGGGGCTTGGTTATATCCGTCAGTTGTTGATTGGATGTTGAGATGTGGGCATGGCTGTCAAAAATGGAGGCGAGTCTGAATGTGAGCTTGTGGTGGATTATAGGCAGTGTTGGGAAAGTTTACTCTAAAATAGTAATTAATTACTAGTTACTAATTGCATCTTCAACAGTGTAATTAGATTACTGTACAAATTACTCTCTTCAAATAGTATTTTATTACTTATTACTTTCTAAATCTTATATCAATCTTGACAAGTTAATGATACAAAGATAGACACGAAACGGTTCTTTTAATTCTTTCAAGTAACTACATCAATTATTCTGGTCACACTTTAGATTAGGGTCCAATTCTCACTATTAACTAACTATTAACAATGACTTTTGCCTCAAAATACTCCTAATTACTGCTTATTAATACTTAGTAAAGTAATTTAAGAACTGGGTAGGATTAAGGATTTAGAATAAGGTCTTGCAGAATAGGACATTAATATGTGCTTTTTAAGTAATAATAAACAGCCAATTTAACAGTAATATTCATACTAATGACCAACACGTTATTACCAATAAGTAATAACCAACCAACAAGTGTTACCAATATTCTTATTAACTCACCGAAGTATTTAAAGTGAGAAGGGTACATAAAAAGCATGCATTTAAAGGTTAGATTTTAAAGTTTGATGTTAAATGCACTATTGTATTATATATAAATGTTCTACAGTCTATACACAGTATTAAGTTCAATTACATAAGAAGTAACTGTAATTAAATTACAGAAAAAATAAGAGTAATCCCTTACTTTACTTTTTAAAGGGAAAAGTAATTAAATTACAGTAACTAATTACTTAGTAGTTACATCTAACACTGATTACAGGAAAGGGGTGGGGTTTACACAAACCACTATAAATGATTGGACAAGACCAGCATACGTCATCGGAGAGAAGACTGATGCTTCACTGCATTGACATTTTTTCCATTAAACATTAAATAAGTTCAAAAAAAGAAAGATGCGCATGAAAGAATAGATCACATTAAGATCTATAACATGCATTTAGAAAACACAGTTCATTTAATGGCAACTTTAAAAAACACAGCAAATCATATTTGGTTGCATTTGTTCACTATAGAGATGCTGTAAGAACAAGACCTAACTAAAGTTTGATAACTACTGTCCTCCATCAGCACCTAACTAACCATCACTAACCCAAAATAATCTCAAACTAACAATCACGAGACACTGAGACAACTCGGCAGCTCCTCAAATGTTTGACATTCCACTATATTTGTGAACACATTGAACATTTGACCCTCACAAAGATAGAAAAAACACACTTTAAACAAACCGTATGTCTTTAAATGTGACATGTTTGCCACATTATTAACCCCGTCAAGCCTGACATGAAATAATCATCAGAAAAAAACTTTTTGAAATGGAACCTTTTGCTGAAACACTTTAAATAAAATATTTAAAGAAAAGTTTGCATTTGTGTTATTATTTGCTCCATCAGGCTTTTATGGCTCATATAGTCTGATACAGTGAGAATATGAAGAAAAAAACGGCACAATTTTATTCAGAGACTCAAAGTGAGCAAAAATATGAATTTGCTGCAGATGCTGATATTCATGATGAAATTCTGATACTTGTGATGTAAATCAATGAGACGTTTATAACAGTGCAGCAGATACTGACATAAAATGATCTAAATATCAGTCGTCGCTCTATATCTCCAATAATATGTCTTAGTAAAATGAGATTGAAATGATCCAAACATAATGCAATGCAATCCAATGCTGATTGAGAGATGAAGAAATAAACGCTCCTCAGAAGATGTGAGATGAAGATCATTCCTCCGCTGAGGAACAGTGAAAGTAAAGCTTCTGGAAACAAACGTTCCTCAAAAGATCCTGATGATCAGATTTGAGACGCACTGATTTTTTAAAAAAATGACTGATGGAGAATCAAGTAAAGCTGAGCTGCTTCAGTCCAGTAAGTGTTCATCTGGAAATATGACTGCAGTTATTCTGACGTTTACTTGATAAAAATCAGTCAAGATTTGACAGCAGAAGCTGGACGTTTGTACAATTACACTAAAAGAGCTTTTACTGGATAAAAACCTCTAAACTATCAATCAGACGACAGAAGACATTGAGGAGATTGATCATTTAGAGACCTTAGAAATTCATGATCAAACATGATGCAGTAGCTTTATAGGGTTAAACAATACAGCTGAATTCAATCACAGAAACAGGGAGACTATCATGAGGACAGAGAGCACAGGTCTGGGATCAGCAGGAGGAAAAGGAAATGATGTCGGAAACCAGATGAATCTGCAGGGCGCTGATAACGGAGCTGTGAAGTGCATTAGTGAGCAAACGGGTCAAAGCAACCTTCACCTGAGAAAGAAACACACTCCAGCACCTCCTCAGCCTTCATCTCCACCAACACACAGTCAACATCAGCTTCATCCACCAGATTCTCCTTAATAACACTCTCAGAGCTCCTGCGTTCCATCAGACACCAACTCATAAAACACGCCAATAACACACACAATGCCCCACCCACCACACACTCTCAGCCAATCAGAGGGAAGCACTGCAGTGATTGACATTCTGCACACCTCTGCCAAAGAACACTGGCAATAAACAGGGAAAGAGAGAGATTGAGTATTTTAAAAAGTGAACGAAAGAGATGCTCTAAAGAATAAAAGCAGACTTGTATGGGTTTACGTGAAGCTCAATGAGTGTTTGGGTCATTCACACATGCAGCCACAGACAGGAAGTGCTCTGCCACCATTTCCTGCATTCCTGACAGCACGGGATAACAGGGGCTGGGAATGGAAAAGAGGAAAAAGCCCATCCATCTGCATTTGTGAGGGCCTCTAATGGAGGGAGGAAGACGCCCATCGTTAATGCTGCAGGAGCGACACGACATTAACCTCAGAGCAACACAAATGCAACGCTGCTCAAACACTCTTTCCATACACTCCACCCTCTGTAGAGATGAAGTGTGCGACTGTTCACGATGTTCAAAGAGTTTGAACCCTCAACCGAAGACGAGAGTTTGCAGCTGGTTTATCATAGTTAACTAAAACTAAAATCATAAAAAACATGTTCCTCACTTGAAATGTAATAAAAAAAATATTATATACACACTGATAAAAATGATTTTGTGGTGAAGTAAATACTACAGAAAAACAAATGTAATTTCTACATTATATAATTTAGTTCAGGCAAGAATTTAAAAAAAAGAGTAAATTCAATATTAGTACTCAATTTAAGCTTGTAGAATTTAAAGTTTGAACTTATAAGTATATTTTACTTGGAATTGTTTGTTATTTTTACAAAGATTGTTTAAGTAAATATCAGCGTCATGATCCCATTGTTCCCATCATGCACTTGGGCATGAATAATTAATAAGGTCTTTTTCTTTTCTTTTTTGCTGTTTTCGAGATGTATTTATATACTGTTTTATGGTTGCTTTTGTTGTTAGGTTAAGTAACTTGCTGTTTTGTGACATCTGGAGTTCATTTTTTACTCAAAATGACCCATTCATACTCAAACACTATTCACTGATTGTCACCGTCATTGTGTATCATGTGCCAAGTATTCAGGTTTCTGTGTTCATTCAGTTAAAAACTATATTGAGTCAACATGTTACCTTAAAAAGAATAACGAGCTGTCTACTTGCTTACATATGTGATTGTAACTTAACCACATGTTTTATAGGCTTTTTTTTTTCAGTGCTATATTGTTTGAGTAAAGTTTACAAACCATGATTGAGTGAAATGTACTTGAGGGTAAACTTAAAATAATTAAGTAGAAATTACTCCTCAAACTCTACCTGGCCACGTTAAATTTACTTATTTCCTTTGCCAATTTTACATAACTTAGTTAAGTAGATTTTACTTAATTCCGTATTTAAATTTTACTTAAAAAATATGTGTGCAAAAACTTGCAAAATAAAAATTAAGTAAATTGAACTTCTTGGTTTTTTCAGTGCACTGCAAAAATGATTTTTCTTAGTATTTTTGTCTTGTTTTCTAGTATAAACTTTCTTGAATCAAGATGCGATCACTTGACAAATAAAATGATTTACGATATTAAGTCCTGTTTTCAAAAAAATTAAAATTAAAATTAAAATTTTGTTAGTTTTTGCTTAAAACAAACAAAAATATCTGCCAATTTTGCCCCATTGGCAGATATTTTTGCTTGCTTTAAGGAAAAACTAACAAAATTTAGAATTTTTTTTTACAGAAACAAGACATATCTTAAATCATTTTACTTGTAAATTCATCTTGATTCAAGTATTTTTAGATATTTATACTAGAAAACAATACAAAATACTAAATAAGAGATTTTCTTTATTATTATTTCAGCTATTTATCAAGGCAGCATTTCTCATTTTCATTTAGTTTTTTTTTTTTTTCCAACTGCTTACACACAAAATCTTTACTTGTCACACAATATCTGAAACCTGACAGTAACACAGCAGAAGCACACACCGAATCTGCAAAACCATACACTAATCCTCGGCCTTTGACTCAGTTTTCAATTTCATAAAACAACACACAATTCTCTATGTAACACACAAAAATCTAACAGGAAGTATCCTGATTTCCTTTTTCAAACACAACCAATCAAAATGGCACAATAATTCGTCACTAACTCCTCACATGTGCTTCACTGAATACCAACCAATCAGTAAACTCACATCTACACAACTACACATGCTTGATGAATTAGTTTTCTGTTGTTCTGTGTAATACTGTATTCACAAACACAAATGCTTACAGTAAAAAAAAGTTTGCCTTCAATCTTGCTTTCGTGCTTACCGTGAATTTTTCAACATCTCTCTGACAATTACTTTCAATCTTGTGCAGAAATGTACACAGGAGCTCATTAAAGAAGAGCTTTAGGTTTTGAATAACTGTGTGTGTATATATATATATATATATCCAAAAATATAATATTAGGGCAAATGTGTTTGCAACATAAGACAAATGTTTGCTTTTAAGATGTTTGTGATATTTTGAGATATTTAGAGATGTGAGGCATTTTGCATTTTGTGTGTGCAATTCCTGGATTTGTGTGGTAAGTTTTGAAAAAAAGTGGCAAAGTTTTGAAAATGTAAGCAGCTGAAAAAAAAAAAAAAAACTGTAGTTTAACTTGATACTTGATGCTTAACTAAAACTGAAATAAAAATGAATACAAAATTATATAGACATACATAGATAAAAACACAACAAAAAATAAAAATAACTAAACATAACGGTTGTTGGGGACGGGACTATCTGCTTGACTGACAGACGGCAGGAGTGTTTAGGAAACCTGTTCAAACTCAGTCATTATTTCTGTGAGAAATGACTAAAATGTTCTGAATGAATCAGTATAATATTATAAACAGAACGGAAAGATGTGATGGAGTTACAGTGTTCACCGTATGTGAACCGACAGAAGCGTTTGGCCACAGAACTGTCTGTTGTTTTGACTCAGATACTGAAATCTGACTTTCTAATAAAAGCTGAATGAAACATGAAGAGAAACGGAGACAAAAGCAGAGATCAGCATCTGATGAGTTTCACATTCACAGCACATCTGTGCGAATCATCTCCTCATCATCTCTCCACGGACTCCATGTTCAAACATCTCCTCTACAGTCAAACACGCGTGTGTACATGCGTGAGCGTGTGATTCTGACCCAGTGGATCTTAAAGAGACAGTCCACCATGTAATGATCCATCTGTCATCTTTTTTTTTTTTTTGTAATATTATTTTTAGTAAAATTTTCTCGAAACTGTTACAAGACTGACGTGCATACCGTGTCTGTAACACTTACAATGTACAAAAAGAAAACGAAACAAACAAAACAAACAACCAAACAAACACTTGGGGGTCATATTACATGAAAAGTATGATAGCACACACCAACATTAGGTTAATACAGAATGTACTTTGGAAGTTAGATTTAATAATCCATTGCAAACGATAACCACAGCTGTAAGGGGTTAATATAATGCACATTAAAATATATTTTAATACCTAATCAAGAATTTTGATCCTCCTCTATTATGTTGTTAATATCCCTACATTCAATAAATAAGATTTAAGATATTAAGTCTTATTTTCTAAAAAAAATATATATATATATATATATATATCAAAATGTTTTTTTTTTTTGATAATTTTTTTTTTGTTGCTTAAAACAAGCTAAAATATCTGCCAATGGGGTAAGAAAAATAATCTTAATTCACAGGCTAAACAAGATTATTTTTCTTGCCCCATTGGCAGATATTTTTAATTGTTTTAGGGAAAAACTAACAAAATTTCGATTTTTTTTTTTTCCAGAAAACAAGATGTAATATCGTAAGTCATTTTACTTGTGCAGTAAATGCCTCTTGATTCGAGAATATTTAGATATTTATACTCAAAAACAAGACAAAAATACTAAGAGAATAATTTTTTGCAGTGTATCCATTTACATTCACCAGATTCATAATATTCACATTTAAACATCTTAACAAATGATCCAAAAATTACCAGAACACATATGATCAGAATACAAACGAACTATATTATGTATAGATATGTTTTATCCAGTGTTATGTGTTCCCTCAACCCTAACTCTGCTAGAAGTGATGACTAGCAATCCACAAAAGCAATATATGCAGTCAGGTCACATACTTAGTATACTATTTATACATTATTAGAAAAATTTAATACTATTTTATATTTAATATAATTAAAAATGACTTGAAAGCCACAAAAATATGATGACTTCATGTTGAATGTCAACTCCATCATTGGCCGTTTTGTTTTCTCTGTTGATGCTAGATGCTAAAAGAACCTGCTTCAGGAGAATAAAATTATCTAAATGCTTCAAATAATTTCCTCAGAAACTGGAAGATGGTGTTGACATATCATGTGACACAGGAAATATTAACATTAGGATTTAAAAGATTCTAAAACTATAAAACTGACCAGAGCCTGTCTGACACTGATGTACTTTGCAGAGGTTGAATGTGGAAAGAGGGTTGTTTAGAGTGAGAGCTGCCACTGATATTCCCTGATTTTATTACATTTTACTGAATGTCTGACGGTGTTGACAAAAAGTGGGGACACAACTTTGAAACCTTATAAAACATGCATGTGTCACTGAAAAACAACCTTGTTTTGATATGAGATATTAAGTGTTGCCTTTGATAAAACAAGCTCCTTTTCGTCATTAAAAAACATTTGTATCCATTTTATAGCATATGAATGATGAAGTGAGAAGACTAAGTGTCATAGATTTTATATAATAATGATCAAATTAAATTGAAGGGGATAATTGTGTTAAATACAGGTACATCTCAAAAAATTAGAATATCTTGAAAAGTTTTTTTTTTTTTTAACTTACAGTACATTCTATTATTAATCACCAATAACATTTACAATTAAAAATATATTCATTTTTAAACCTATTAGCAGTTACAATTGCTGGACATGTTTTGTCCCATGTCTCAAGAAAACTAAAAGCTTTCCTGTAGCTCAAATAGTAGAGCATGGCGCTAGCAACGCCAAGATCGTGGGTTCGATTCCCAGGGAAAGCAAGAGCTGATCAAATGTAAAAACTGTAACTTGAATGCTATGTAAGTCGCTTTGGATAAAAGCGTCTGCTAAATGCATAAATGTAAACGTAGAATATGAAAATAACTTTTGCCTTTTGAACAAACCCTAAAAAAAAACTGCTCTTCCTCAGTATTTCTGTCTTCTTTTCCAGTGCAGACGTCTAAAGATCCTTAAATCAAGATACATTTACTGGAGATGCAAAATGAAGAAATTAAGTCTTGTTCTCTGAGAAATGTATCAAAATGAAGGAGTTTATGATTAAAACAAGAACAAATTTCTGCCAAAAGGCTTAGAAAAATCTACTTAATTCAAAGTAAAAACAAGTTTTCATTCCCCACTGACAGATATTGTTCTTGTTTTAATCATAAACTCACTTGATTTTGTTCAGTTTCTCATAAAACAAGACTGTTTATATGCATCTCCAGTAAATGTGTCTTGATTTAAGAATGTTTAGATATTTGCACTGGAAAACAAGACAGAAATACTGAGGAAGAGAAGAGATTCATTTTTTGCGGTTCATGCTACATTTAAAGCAACGACTTTAAGACTTTCTGTTCTGATATAAGACCTTTTAAGACTTTTTAAGACACGCAGAAACCCTGTAAAAGTTATG
>CM077266.1:1577500-1675000 GCA_039654775.1 Spinibarbus caldwelli | reverse complement strand
GCACACGCACACACACTCACACACACACTCACACACGCTCACGCACACTCACACATACACGCACGCTCACGCACACTCACACATACACGCACACTCACGCACACTCACTCATGCGCGCACACACACTCACACACACACTCACACACGCACACTCACTCACGCACACAGGGTTAGGGTTAGGGCATAGAAAATATTGTTTGGTCACTATAAAAGTAATAGAAGTCTATGGAAAGTCCCCACAGCTCACAGAAACAAACATGTGTGAGTGTGTGAGTGTGTGTGTGTGTGTGGTCTTATCAGACATCTCTAATAGCCCTTAAAGAATTACACCACTTAGCATATTTCCAGCAAATTAGCCACATGTGTTCGTTTGTGCACTCTATTGTGCGTGTGTGTGTGTGTGTGTGTGTGTGTGTGTGTGGCGTTTGGCCGTCAGTCTGTTTATTCACACAAACGTGGCTGGCGTCTGCGGTCAGTTGCTCCTCTCTTCTGATTGGACAAGAGCTGGAATAACATATGAACACACTACACTCACTACTTCTGCAGTACGCAGTACATTTTCTGTACTGTATGAACACATCAGCACTGAATGTGAGATGTATATGAGAGCACACTGTACTCTATCCCACAATGCAATGTATTCACCTAGATGCCATATTTACACAAAAATGCATTCAAAAAGTGAAAGAATGGCATTAATTCCAGAGATGAAAACTGGACGTCACTCTCAGAATTACACATGACAGACCACTACGTGAACTACTGAGTGACTGATTTAAGGTCTGATCACATTTCCCGGTGTGTCAGTGCAATCTGGTGAAATCTGGTGTGATTTCCACACATAGATTCGCAACAGTGAAAGTTGGTCGTTCAAATTCACAGCGTTTGCCAAAAGAAAGCTGCTGGGTTTGAAAGATACTTCATGCATCACTACACTTGCTTGCCTGCAAAATCTCAGCGTATGTCACATTACTCAGAGTGTTATTTCAGTATACTATTATAGTATTTATTCATATTTTGAATCAGTTTTTATTGTTAGATGTTCTGCTTCTATTTTAAATTTATTTATAGTTTTAGTAATTTAGTTGTTTTCTCATTTTTAGTTGTTTTTTTTTGTCTATACAACTTTTATTGAATTTTATTGTAGTTTTAGTTATTTTATTACATCACGTTAAATCAAATTAAAATAAGAAATGTAGATACAAATAATTTTTTTATATTTTATTTCAAGCATTGATTTTTTTTAATAGTTTAAATGTTAGTTTCAGTTTTAGTTAAATAATGCACTCAACTGCACAGAACTCTGAGTAAACATTAAATGAAGCATTTAATCATCTATAAAGATTCAAGCCTGAGCTGTCAGAAGCAGTGAGATTTACAAACACACACAGAGCTCAGTTGGAGAGTCTGCTGAAGAAATTAATAACCACATACACTGCAAAAAATGTTTTTCTTACTTAGTATTTTTGTCTTGTTTTCTAGTATAGATTCTTGAATCAAGATGCATTTACTTGACAATTAAACTGATTTAAGATATTAAGTCTTGTTTTCTTTAAAAAAAAAAAAAATCAAATTTTTGTTAGTTTTTGCTTAAAACAAGCAAAAATATCTGCCAATGGGGTAAGAAAAACAATCTTAATTCAAAGGCTAAACAAGATGATTTTTCTTACCCCTTTGGCAGATATTTTTGCTTGTTTTAAGCAAAAACTAACATACTTTTGACAAGAATTCATATCTTAAATCATTTTACTTGTACAGTAAATTCATCTTGATTCAAGAATTTTTAGATATTTATACTAGAAAACAAGACAAAAATACTAAGTAATAGAAAAACTTTTTGCAGTGTTTTATTATGCAAACAATATTCACATTCTGATGAGATGCACGTCTAGATGAACAAGCAGCACTGGTTTCTATGCTAGAGGAAAATAAGAGCTCATCTGCGAGTGAAATCCACCTGATGGATCCAAGAGTTTCCCATAATCCCGCTCACCCAGAACCGGCTGCGGTGGGTCTCGCCTCACGCTTCGCCGTCAGTAAACCTCACTGAGGTTCTGTCACCAAAGATCACAACAAATCTGTGATGGAGTTTCAGCGCAAGTGAATCCAGGAAAAAATTGTGCGTCCAAATGTGCCGAGTTCTGACTCACAGCGCTGCTGTTTACTGTCTGACCCAGTTACACGGATCCAACACAAGCACCGCTGATTAACACACGCCGTTAACCTGGTACACAGCGAGAGAACCACAGCCATTCCTGCTGAGCTCATTGACACAATGCTGAAGTGGTTGCTAGGGTGTTGTTATGTGGTTACTAGGGTCTTCTCAATGTTTTATTTTCATATGGACAGATCTGGTTTTGTAGATACGGCTTGAGAGAGTTTCCTCTCCTGCTGCTCAGGGGCGGTTCTAGGATTTCATCTTTAAGGGGGCTTAGCCCTCAGAGAGACAATTAGATACAATGATACAAATTACCTAAATAAACTATTTTACTGTGCTTAAGAAAACTGTATTACTATATGAAGTAATAAGACAATTACCTATTAAAGTTACAGAAGTTAGTGAGTGATTCTCATGTTTTTCTTTTGTTGTTTGATTAACATTATTAGCCTAATATAAGAAATGCATGGATCTGTTATACTGACACACATCCAATATTTTCTTAACTGTTTATGTTTAAGACATAACCGACTGCGTTTACTTGGATACTCGTCAAGACCATTGTGACATAATATTTTGTGTATTTGCTTATTTGCTCGAGAAGATGCGAAAGTGCGTTTCAATGGCACAATATTCTATTTCTATTTGGTGTGCTATTTATACGGAAAAACTGACTTTGGCGTACATATTGACGCAATGATTAGGTGTGGGGTGTGGGGAAGGTGCGTATCATAAGCACACCAAATAGAAACAGAAAATTGTGCCAAACGCACTTTCATGAGACCAGGCGTGCTGTCCGTGCAGTGCCTCTCAATGCGTGTGCGCTTCATTCAAACGTGTGGGCGCTAGGGGTGTAACAATACATGTATTCGTACCGAACCGTCACGGTGTGGACATTTATGTATACTCACAATGAAAACAAAACATATGGCTTTTGTAAAATAACGAAAAAACAAATGGCTTTCTGCCATTTGAGTTTCCTTTCTGTGAACAAATTAAGCGTGTCACAAAAATGAACTGAAACTCAGCATACAGGCTACGTTGCGTGTCGCACTGTTTTTTCCCCCTTGTTTATCTGTAAACTAAATCAAATGTAATTCAAGTATTTATTCCTCTTATGTATATATGTACTGCAGATTTTACATTATAATTTAATATAATATTTAGTATTTACACATTTAAGTGGAAATTTTTTTTAATTTCTATTACTGTCTGTTCAAAATAAATGAAAAGAAACCTAGCATAGTAGATTTGTTGTTTTTTTCCTGTTGTACCGAAATCGTATTGAACCGTGACCCCCGAACCGAGGTACGTACCGAACCGTGACATCTGTGTACCGTTACACCCCTAGTGCGTGCACATTAACGATCTATCACAGTGCGTGAGTACCACATTGAGATCGATAAAACGAGCGAGAATGATAAACTTTCTTGAGGAAGCAGCACTGGCCTGAACGTTCAGATAGCAGATTATAGTTTTAGGGGGGCTGAAGCCCACCTAAAAAGGGTCTAGAACCACCCCTGCTGCTGCTCATCATTTCATTTGATAAAACATAATATAATATAGCCTACTATGTTAGTTCTAAAATATAGTATAATAATTGAATAAAAACTAGATTTAAAAAACTAATGTTGTGCAGCACTTTTAATGATAACAATGCACCATTCTTTTGTAAAAGGAACTGTTGTATTTAGGGATGCACTGAATGTTCAGCAACCGAATGAGCGAAAAGACAGAATAAATTGTTTCCATCCAAAGTTGCGAATTTAACTTATGCGCAAATTTGGAATATCGCATAAAACATTTGTCAGTAAGCACAGCTTCCATCCAACGAGTCAAAGAGAACAAGATCATCACTTCCTGATAAACTGCCACTATATATCACTATGAAAAGTAGAAGAAGCCATTGAATATACAATATATGTACAATAAAACAAAAGAGTAAGACAATAAAAATAATTACAACAGCTCTATTAATACATTTATGATAACATTCACACATATTGTCCAAATTGGGATCTGTAATATTTTCTAATGTTTTAATAGAATTCTCTTCTGCTCAGCAAGGCTGCATTTATTTGTACAGTAAAAAATACATGCCTGATTTAAGTAGGGGGTCTTAAATTGTGCTTTGTAGATATAATGTCTGCTAGAATGTTAAAAAATGTTCAGTGTTAAATAAATATTTTTAAATAGTTTTGTAATTTATTTTTTCTTTGAAAAGCAAGACAAAACAGTAAAAAGCACATTTTGGCTATTTAATTTATGTGAAAACTGTGTTCAGTATTCAGCCTTTGGCCCAGTGTTACATTTTGTTCGGTTTCGGCTTCGGCCAAGAATATTCATTTCGGTGCATCCCTGATTGTATTTTTATTTGCACTCGCATACACTCACAAACACTCGTACACACAAACAGGCTCGCATGTATACACACATACACATACACATACACACACACACAATCACACACGTTCAATTGCACTCACACTCATAGACACATTTGCACACGCACATACGCGCACACTCACACATACACGCTCATGCGCACTCGCACACACACACTCGTAAACACACATTTGCACGCACACACTCACACGTACACTTACACATACACGCTCATGTGCACTCGCACTCGCACAAACTCACGCACACTCACACAAATGCACTCGCACACTCAGTGCACTCACACACTCACGTACACTCGCGTACACTCGCGTACACTCACACATTCTCACAAACACACACTCTTGTACACTCACACTTAACCATAACCCACACTCAATTGCACACACTCGCACACACGCACTCGCTCACACACACACACTTGCACACTCACAAATTTGTCCCCAAAATATGGTTAAGTAGGTACACTCACACAAACGCACTCACACACTCAGTGCACTTTTACACACTCGCATGTTTGTTTTTGTGAATTGTGGGGACATTCCATAGGCGTAATGGTTTTTATACTGTACAAACTGTATTTTATATCGCCCTACACCTAAACCTACCCCTTACAGGAAACTTTCTGCATTTTTACTTTCTCAAAAAAACTCATTCTGTATGATTTATTAGCCTTTTAAAATGTGCGGACATGGGGTAATGTCCTCATAAATCACCTTGTCCTTGTATAATACCTATATCATACCCATGTCATTATACAAATTTGTGTCCTCATATGTCACAAAAACGCACACACACACTCACACACACACGTGCTCACTCACACTGACACAAACGCACTTGCACACTCCGTGCACTCTTACACACTCACACACACACAAACAAACTCACACACACTCATGCAAAAAAAGCTCACACACTTACAAGCACAAACTCTCTCTATCACACACACACACACACACTCACACAGAGGGAAATCTAAAATGAGTTTTTACGGTCTGTAACAGCAGATTTACAGTGGTTTAATTTGCAGTCTCCAGAGCACTGACTGCAGGCCGTCACACAAAAACAACACAGCTGGACTCGCAGCTCACGTGAACACACACATTAATGCACACACACGGTTTGAGTTAGCAGCGAGTGTGTGCCGTCTGTGGGCCAGCGCGCGGTTCACCACTTCATTCCTGCGCTCTTACGGTAGCTGCGCATGTTCTGATGTGTCAGGGTGTGTTCGACTAAACACAGAAACAACAACACAACACTACAACCAAAACATCCAAAAAATCATCCAAAATCATCACCCTCTCATCATCACGTCACTCCAAACTTTTCTGTTTAACACAAAACAAGATATTTTGAAGAAAACTGAACAAAGTTAGGAGCAACTTGAGGGGAATCAAGACAAACACACACACACACACACAACATTACAGACGGAAACAAACAACTGACAATAAAATAAACATCAAGACAGATCAATGAATGAAAGACATCAACACTGGACTCAATTGACTTTCATTATATGGACAAAAACACAGAGATTTCTCCAAATATCTTTTGTGTTCCACTGAATAAAGAAAGTCATCTCTTCAGGTTTGGAATGACATGAAGGTGAAGAAATGATGACAGAAGATCATTTAAAGTGTCAGACTCCTTCATTATATCAGCAGCATGTCAGTAATCAATAGAACTGATGTTTGATAAACACCTTTAAACTAATAATGGCGTTCAAACAGACTAGCTGAAGGACAGTGTTATTATTTAATGCAGTAAGATGATTAATCAGATGATATTTGACATTTTTAGCTCAGGCTGATAAACACAAGCATCTCAACACTAATAACACACATCTTCTGTTCTCATGTGTTTTCGGAGCACTTCTGAGTGATGCTGGAGACTTATTAGATTGTCACTGGAAGTTTGATGAGATTTACACTTGAGTTAAAACAAAAATTGCAATTCCTCGCCCACAAAAATAAAAAGTCTCAAATCTGAAATGTTCTGCATGCACACTATACTTACAAAGATGCTCCCTAAAAAGATTTAAACACTTGCCATTATAAAATGACTCTAAAAGAGGAACTTCTTAAAAATCTAAGAAGTAAGAATATGCTAAATCTATGTTGATATATGTATATTTCTATATGAAATGGGCACTACAGATCAGTTCACTTTGAGCTGATTTCTATAAATGGCCACACACTGTAAAAAAAAAAAAAAAAAAAAAAAATTATTTTTCAAATTTATACATAAAACAATGATTATTGGAGAACATTTTACAAGAAAATACTACTACTACTACTACTAACAGTTAAGTAAATCCTACACCAGTGTAAAACCAACATGTGCTTTGCATATTAACACAAAGACAGACACTGTGGTTAAAAAAGAAAAGAAAAGTAAAACCACAACAAAAACTGGTGGTTTTGCATTACCAATACATTGAGATAAAAGCACAAAAAAATAGGAAAAATATGCAACCAGCTTTACAATTAATATCAATGATATTATTGAGTTAACTGCACTGATACAGATTAATCAAATCTGCATAATCGATTTTATTATTTTCCAGTTTTTTTTTCTTTCTGTGAAGCTATATTATATAAAGCAGTACAGAAATAAATGTGACTTGACTTGAGATGTACTGATTTTATTTGATTACATTTTGTACGTAACAGACGTACAAACTGGAGTCTGAGCAGACTTTTGTGACTAAAACAACAGGAACAAATTGAGATTCTTTATGACTTTCAGATCTGTCAGATACGACCCTCGACCTAAACTCACAGAGTCACGGCTCTTTGAGAGATAATCGCAAACAAAAGCACGGTCGGTGATTCATTTGCAAGCGGCGTGAAGCCAAACACTGAAGCCGGCAGCAGCATATCAATCTGTGCAGAATTATTCATGTCACAAGGAGAAAATATGGAGAGGAAATAGATGAAATATTTTATTTCAGCATCCTCCCTGTTTTAGATTAGGCTGATTTACAGAGGCCAAATGCAGAGTCCAGCAGATGCTGCTCAAGCGCTCAGAAATGACACCGAAAGAGCCACATCAGCAGCACATCACTACCAGACTCTCACATGATTCACTGCAGCTCATCTGAGTAACCACACGCACTGAAACTGCTCTAATATTACTGATCATCAAGGAAAATGTTTAATATTATATTTCAAATAAAGATGCTGGCCATAATTCTGAATGCATATTTACACTTTTAGCTCAATAAACTGCTCCTGTACTACTGTTAATATTATATTCCAAATACACTGTAAAAAAGGGATTTTCAAAGTTGTAAATGTACAGTTTTTACACTCCAAAATTTCACGTTTAATTTAATGTGTTACTTGCTATTTCTTTGTAGTCCTTTGTGAAATTTACTAACAATTTCTGAGTGTATACGGTTTCTATACTATCTTTTTCAGTGTAGATGCATTAAATTATAAAAATTAAGATGCAATTTGAGACAATTTCACTACATTAATGAACATTTGCATTTAGCAGATACTTGAATTCATATTTGATCAGTCCTAATGAGATACAAAAACATTAGCTGAGAATTACAGTAAACCAACAGAAAATTAAACGTACATTAATTCAACAATTTGCACTACATGCTACGGTTCAAATGTTTTTTTTTTTAAAGAAATGAATACACATTAAATTGATGAAAAGTGTCAGTAAAGACATTTATAATGTGACAAAGGATTTCTGTTTTAAATAAACACTGTTCTTTTGAACTTTCTATTTATCTGTGAATCCTAAAAAATAAAATGTATCACAGTTTCCACAAAAATATTGGGCAGCACAACTGTTTTCAACATTGCTAATAATCAGAAATGTTTCTTGAGCAGCAAACCAGCATATTATTATGATTTCTGAAGGATCGTGTGACACTGAAGACTGCAGTAATGATGCTGAAAATTCAGCTTTGATCACTGGAATAAATTAACAGATATTCACATAGAACACAGCTGTTTTACATCATAATATTTTACTGTATTTTTGATCAAATATACGCAGCCTTGGTGAGCAGAAGCATGCATAAACACCACAAGCTGCTTCAGTTTACAGAAGTAAAAGATGAAACAGTCTGTCCATCTGAAATGGTCCAACACTGACTGAGTTACACGACAAAGTCATGATTATCTGTAAAACACAGAATGAGCCTGCAGTTCTCCCGGCGGACAGATGGATTTCAGCTTCTGCTTTTTCTATCACTGGACTCACAGAGAGTGTTTCAAACTGATGCATACAGACTTCACTGCACAAACAGCACCAAAAACAGCATTTTAGCTCATCATTCTGATATCAGGACATTTACAGTCAAACCAAAAATGATTCAGACAGCAGATATAATTTTTGATATTTTTTTAGTAGTGGGTGCATGACACTATAGTTCATTTATGTAAGTGAGGATAGCAAAATAAAGTAAACTGTGATATATTATACCAAAAAAATTCTTCTTCAGCTGACAGCTATTCAACCCAATTCATTACATACCTTTCTACCAAAGTTATCTGACGTTATCAAGATGAATTTGTTCTGACGCAGTTTAATTCTGAGTTCTTGTCATATTTTATTCCCATTTTCCAAACTAGAGCGAATACACTATGTGAGAAATGTTGAAGGTGTCTGAATAAATTTTGGTTTGACTGTATACTAACACAGAGGTGTCTGTGCATTCAGAGCATCACTTGACCCTTGACCTCTAGGGTCAGGGGTCAGTGTTCAGGCTGCTCTTGAGCAGACATGATGGGTCAGTCTTTGCGTGTTTGACTCAATTTAGTTATGCCAAACAGCATTTCTTGACTACTAAAGCTCACGAACGCAGACAGTCGCCGTTCTGAGATTTAACGCTAGATTATAGTCACTTATTTACACCGTTTCATCAATACAGCGACATGATTTCTCTTTCTACTCTCGCACAGGCTAATATAACCCCATGCACTAATACTGTAAGAGGACAGCGCGTGAAAACTAAAGGAACGCTGAAGTGTGCTGACACGAGCAGAAGAACAATCATAAAGCAGCAGCAAACTTCACCAGAGCAGCAGAAAACCCGTGACAAACTCACCATGTGAATGTGGACGTGAATCTCTCCGGTGCATGTCGTCGGTGCTGAAGTGAAGCGCATCAGCGGAGAAACAGACGCGGGCTGCGTGTCAAACTCTCGCGCGCCGCCTACACAGACAACATGGCGTCGCGCGCTCACTGCATACTGCGTACTGGTGCTGTCACTCAGCGCCATTGGTTTCCAGACGCTCATGTGTACTGTGATTTTGCTTTACGTATATAGATTTTATATGTAAATATAAATGAGTACATTTGAATATTAATAATAATATTATTAAACATTTGCAAATAAAATATTATATTATAAATATGTAGATATATAAATAATATATAATGAGAGAGAGAGAGAGCTGGGTAATAACTGATTACATGTAATCTGGTTTACGTAATCATATTCCAAAAATTAAATACTAATAATTAGATTAAATTACGTTTTAAAATACTCATAATAAGACCACAGTTACTTTTTTATTGATTACTTGATTACATATATTCACACAATAGCACTAAATTATTCATAATTTATTGATTCCCCCATTTCTTTTTCATCTTTTAAATGTTCCTTTCTAAAATGCATACATGACATACAGGTAAACAAATTATTCATTTTTTAGTAAGCGTTTTATTTTGATTGATGATATTTTAAAATCACTTAATTAAATATTAGCTTTTGATCAATCTCACAAACCCCCTGCATTTCCTTCATGAAACTCAGTTTGGAAAACCTTGAAATAATGTAATGCTTAATTCATTTTATGTTGTTAATAACAACGAATAGAATATATTTTCTTTTTCTTTGCATTTTAATATCAATATGTTACAATACTATCCTATTTAAATAAATGTGATAAATTAGTTAGGTTAAAAGTAATCTGAAAGTAATCAAAAAAGTCTGATTACATTACCTAAAATGTGTAATGGATTACATTACTAACTACAGTTTTTGTCATGCAATTTCGAATCAGTAATGGACTACAATTTGTAAGTAATCCACCCGGCTCTGTATATATATATATATATATATATATATATATATATATATATAAACACACACACACACACACACACATATATATATATATATATATATACATACATACATGTATACATATACAGAGCCAGGTGTATTACTTACAAATTGCAGTCCATTACTGATATATATATATATATATATATATATATATATATATACTGTATATATGTTACTCATATCCAATATGAGGAACTAACTAGTACAAAATTTTATACCAGATTAAAGGGAAAGAATTATGGTATGAATGGAACCTTCTAATAAATAGAATAGACTTAAATATTTTCTTGTGATCTTGTCGCTTTTCACGCTTACACTTAAGGCCCTTTTGCGCAGGCTGTAGCAGTCGCGAGTGTCTAGTTTATTTTCAATGGGAGACATGCAAAAAGCAGCAAAACGTGGGTGGTTTTCAGCAGTGTTGGGCACATTACTTTAAAAAAGTAATTAATTATAGTTACTAGTTACTTCTCACAAATAGTAACTGAGTTAGTATCTGAGTTACATCATTATAAAAGTAACTAATTACCAGGGAAAGTAACTATTGCGTTACTTTTTTTAAAAAAATGTTCAAATGTCAAATAATTTGGATGCCCCCAATATTAAATGTTAAATTAATAAAATGGACTCTAAATAGAATAAATTATTATAATAAAGCATTGTACATTAATTTACACTATTTATCCACTGACACTTAGCATCAGTCAGTCAAGCATTATAATATGATTTTATGATAATTTAGAATTATGTGATGATAGAACTTTAGTAATTAGAATAACCAAGTATGAATGCATATTTGTCATGTTGACTGAACTTGGGACTGGTGGTGGTGCTTAAGATGTTTTTTGTCATTTAGTGTTTCTATAAAAAAAAAAGGGGGTGGGGGGGATTGATAAGATAACAAAACTACTATGGATTCTACTACTAATAACATTATAAAACGCGCTAAGGATTAATAAGCTGCTGGGTTCATGAATATTAATCACGTAGTCTACGTTCGATTTGCTGAAATCAAAACAGGGACGATAATAGCTGAGCGCCAGCCAATGAGATTGTCGTTTAAGCATTAGTTCCGCCCACCACCAGAGAACCCGGCAGTTCTTCAAACCTGAAGAATTCAAAAGGAGCTCCGTTATTTTGACAGGAAAATACAACAAAGAATACCGTTTACATGTAGCGCGTCAATTCTGCATGTTATGAAAGACTTTCTCTCTGTATCTTTCTTTGCGCGTGTGAGACAAAGTGACGGCGAGCCGTGCGCCTTCACACGAGAGTTTACGGTACGTCAAATACAGCTACATAAGCATCCATTCAGATGAACTGAAAAATAAAATGATAATAAGTTATAGTAACGCTGTATTTTATTGTCAGTAACGGTAACGGCGTTGTAACGGGGGAAACAGTAATTTGTTTGATTACTCGTTACTGAAAAAAATAACGCCGTTTATTTATAACGCCGTTATTCCCATCACTGGTTTTCAGTGATTGTGTATATTGGCCAAGACATTGACCAAAAAAAATCTTCAGCTTTTGGTTTAATTTCTTATGAAACACAAAACAGCTTTAAGCAAATAATGTTAAATCACATCTAAATGAATTCTAATTTTGAAACTTTATATGCAAAAATTAAAACATTTTTCACATAAAAAGTCTTGGACAACCTATGCAAAAAAATGTTGTCCCTCAAAGCTTCAAAAAGCACCTTGACTTACAAAAGTTGCCGTGCACACCTTTGGTTGAACTAATTATTTCAGGTGTGTAAATCAATATTTCTGTTCCCTTTATTTTCATTTTTAGTTAGCCTAAGATAAATGAAAAAAAAATGTATGAAATGCATTGAATTATCGAGAGTGTGATTGCACTGCAAAACTATCCGATAGCACCACGTAGCATCCAACCAGCACTAATATCAGCATAATCGGTTTGAACACAGATAATGTTGTGAAATGTGTGATATCCTGTCAAGTCTAACATAAATTTATTCTAAATGCCGTAAGACAATAAGTCTTGTTTAGTGATGAGTTGCAGTGAGTTCATGAGTGTCCAGCAGCAGCAGCGTGACATGTGTGTGTTTGGGGTCAGTTTATGGCGCTTGTGTCGAGGGTGTAGCTCCCAGCGCTGTTTTCAATGAAAGCGCAGTTATTTTAGCTCCAGACATGTTTACATTTCTGTGGTCGAGTCTCTAACTTTCCTCTTTCCCTTTTTTTTTCTGCTTCTCTCATTTCAGAGTCCCTAAAGTACCAGACATTCCTGCAGTCTGCCAGAAACACAGAGACGCGGCGAGGAGAAATAATATAGAAGAGCGAGAGACATAGACGCACTGACAGAGAGAGAGAGAGAGAAAGATCTGTCTGTCTGTCTGGATTGATGGCTCTCATTAACTCTGACCTCTCTCTCTCTCCAGCGCTCCGACTGTGAATGAGAGTCTGTTGTTCTTTCACACAAATGTCTTTATTTTTGGTTTGATGAAGATGTGAATTTTCTCAGAATCTCTCAGATTTATGATATTATGATGTTCATGTATGAATTTGACACAGTCAAATCAGATTTCTATCTATCTATCTATCTATCTATCTATCTATCTATCTATCTATCTATCTATCTATCTATCTGTCTGTCTGTTTGTCACTGTTGTGTATTCATGTTGATTGTGTGTTGTAATTCTTTCTCTATGCTGTAAGCACTTTTGTGTGTGTGTGTGTGTGTGTGCATGTGTGTGTGTGCAGGTTTATATATCCTGGTGGGGACTTAAACCTGAATACACACAGACTCATGTGGACTCGTGTCATGGTGGGGACCTAAATTGTTTAAGCTGATAAATCATACAGAATGAGGTTTTTTGAGAAAGTAAAAATGCAGAAGGTTTTCTGTAAGGGGTAGGTTTAGGTGTAGGGTTGGAGTAGGGCGATAAAAAATACAGTTTGTACAGTATAAAAACATTACACCTATTACACCTGAGTCCCTACAAGGATAGCTGACCAGACTGTGTGTGTGTGTGTGTGTGTGTGTGTGTGTGTGTGTGTGTGTGTGTGTGTGTGTGTGTGTTATTGAGCTTCTGTAAATCAGCATACAGTTTCAGACACATAAACACAATCATCTTAATACTGAAGGTATGTGTGGACATCACAGGCATTTCTGTATCTGGAACAGTAAATATAGTACAAACACACATAGTTCTGACCTGTAGCTGCTAGTGTGTGTGTGTGTGTGTGTGTGTGGAGGCACAAAAAACAGCAACGTAGAGTCTAGACAGTGCAGATTGGACTAAAGTCTGGAAGTCATTGGAGCTGCTGTGTGTGTGTGTGTGTGTGTGTGTGTGTGTGTGTGTGTGTGTGTGTGTGTGTGTGTGTGTGTGTGTGTGTGTGTGAAAGAGAGAGAGAGAGAGTGAGTGAGTGAGTGAGTGTGTGTGTGTGTGTGTGTGTGTGTGTATGTGTGTGTGTGTGTGTGCACCTACTTAACCATATTTTTTGGACAAATTTGTACCCAAAAGTTCCCCAAAATTCTATAAAAAGTAATACAATCACATACAACAATCATTTCTGTAATATTTATTACAATATACTGATTATTCTAACATTCACTTCAGTGGTATGAGAGACTGGATGCTTTCAACTGATTTGTGGATGATGACTGGATGCTTTCAACTGTCAGCAACTGAATTGCAGCTCAAACTATTTCAAATATAGTGAATTAAGCTATGAACTCCATCATAATGCACAATGTTTCCATCTAACGTATTTTGAGCTGCAGCTCGCCATATTAATGGAGTGTTTCACTAGTTAGCAGTGTTGGGGGTAACGCATCACAAGTAAGGGGAGTTACGTAATCAGATGACTTTTTTTAAAAGTTACTAGTAAAGTAACGCATTACTTTTTTAATTTAGAAGGAAATATCTGAGTTACTTTTTCAAATAAGTTTGTTTCCGTGGGCTAATGGATAGAGAGTCGGACTTATAACCCAAAAGTCATGGGTTCGAGTCTCAGGTCTGGCAGGGATTGTAAGTGGGGGGAGTGAATGTCCAGCGCTCTCTTTCACCCTCAATACCACGACTGAAGTGAGACCCTTGAGCAAGGCACCATAAATGGCTGCCCACTGCTCTGGGTGTGTGTTCATAGTGTGTGTGTGTGTGTGTGTGTGTGTGTGTGTGTGTGTTTGTTCACTGCTGTGTGTGTGCACTTGGATGGTTTAAATGCACAAATTCTGAGTATGGGTCACACGTCATGTCCTTTCCTTTCCTATTGACTGACCATGTATTGTGTTGCCATGTTGAGAGAAATCAGGAGTAAGTGCAGAGGCGTTGTGTGTACATGATCTTACTGTAGTTCTAGACTAAATATGAACATGTATTTACTCATCTCACCTCCACAAAAACAGATTCACCTCAAAATTAATAAAAACAGTCAAATCCAAACTCAGAATATTATACAAACCTGCAATAATTGTTAAAAAAGATAAATATAATTTATGTATATAATCCCATTTTTTAACCAATGTCTTTGCTATTGACCTTCGATTATCCAATTCAACCTTACTACATACATTTGTGTATCAATTTTATTATTGCACCATATTCTCCTGCATCATATTCTTCTTGTGATTCGTTTGAGCAGTGCCCTCTACTGTACAGACGTGAAGTTACATTTCCTTCAGTATTCATTTCACTTTTGGTGTAAAAGGGCTTTTACATTTGTAAAAGAAGAACTTTTTATATTAAAAACAAACAAGCAAGCCCTGCCCAGATTTAAAAATTAACTTAAAAGTAACATAACGCATTACTTTCCATAAAAAGTAACTAAGTAACATAGTTACTTACTTTTTAGGGAATAACACAATATTGTAATGCATTACTTTTAAAAGTAACTTTCCCCAACACTGCTTAGCAGTAAACGTTAGGTTACTTGCGTATCCCCAGTTCTCTGAGAACAGAGTGAGGTATCTCACTATGGGTAACGCCCCAGGCGTGATAGACTATGGAAGCACCAATTACACCACGTCTGTCCGAAGGACGGACTAATCACAGCTCTGGACAAGGAGTCCACCCCCTCCCTATATATACAGCTGTGATCTCCGAAACGGCATTCTAAGCATGCTCTTCCCCCGTGTTATGCGAGTAGGGAAGCTTGGTCAGATACCTCGCTCTGTTCTCAGAGAACCGGGGTTACGCAAGTAACCTAACGTTCTCTTTCAAACAATCGCTCGGTATCTCACTATGGGAATGATATAGCCAACTCTCGTAACGCATGCTTTCCGAAGCCGCCGAACAGACTCGAAAAGAAAGAAAGAAAACCTTTCAATTCTCCAAAGAGCACACTTTAAGAACTGCATGAGCCAATGAAGGTGCAGTGACATCAAGGCAGTAAAATCTGATAAATGCCCAACTTGCCGCCGCACAAATATCTCCCACCGACACCCCTTTGAACAAAGCCCATGAGGTATAAATCCCTTGTGTAGAATGAGCCCTTAAGCCCTCTGGGCAATGAAGACCCATAGATGTATAGGCTAGTTCAATCGCCTCCACCATCCAATGGGAGAGACGCTGCGAGGAGATCGGCTTACCCTTACAATGAGTGGCCCATGAAATGAATAATTGATCATTCTTCCTGAACGATCGTGTCCTGTTTACATAATAGCGCAACGCTCGTACAGGACATAAAGTGTGCAATTTCCTTTCCTCCAAAGAAAGGGTAAAAAGCACCCAACTCCAAAGCAGAGCAGTTATAAGCAGAATCACTGACTTTGGGAACGAAAGCCGGGTTTGGCAGCAGCGTAACCTTGCTGTCATCCGGACTAAAATTCAGACATGCTTGATGAACCAACAAGGCATGTAACTCACCCACTCAGTTAGCTGAGGCTAAAGCAAGTAGTAAGAGCGTTTTCAAAGATAGGAGCCTAATATGAACACTCTCCAAAGGTTCAAACGGGGCTTGAGTTAAAGCGTTCAAGACCATGGACAAATCCCATGATGGGACAAGCCCTTCGACACTGGTCTCAAATGCTTCACCCCCTTCATAAAACGCCATATAAGAGGGTGCCGACCCACTGAAACTCCTTCGAATCCCACATGACAAGCAGAAATAGCAGCCAGGTAAACTTTAATTGTAGAGAACGCTCTCCCATTGTTCAGTAAGCTTTGCAAAAAGCAGAGAACATCACTCACCGCGCACTGAAAGGGAATAACTCCTTTACTAGTGCACCAAGCCTCAAACACCCGCCATTTAAGATCATACAGCGAGCGCATTGATGGAGCTATAGCACTCTGGATTGTGTTTATAACCTCCTGGGGAAGCCCAAGTGCATTTAGATTTAACCCTTCACGGGCCAGACCCAAAGATTGATTCGTTCTGGGTGGGGATGAAATATCTGCTCCCCCCGCTTGTGACAGCAGGCCCCGGCGCAATGGGAGCGGCCAGGGCTCTCCCCGAAGGAGCTGGACAATCTCTGCTAGCCACAGTCTCCCCAGTCAACGAGGGGCTATCAGAAGGAGAGATAATCCGTTTTCTCTTACTCTGTCTAGGGTGGCAGACATTAGACTCAGCGATGGGAATGCGTTTAGCAACACATTCGGCCACAGGTGTGCCAGCGCATCCACACCCAACGGCGCTTTCATCCCTGAGAGAGAAATATAGCGGACATTTTGCATTTGCCTGCGAGGCGAAGAGATCTATGGCTGCCCTGCCATACAGTTCCCAAATTTGATTCACCACCTGCGGGTAGAGTACCCATTCTCCGTATAACGGGTTTCCACTTGACAGGAGATCTGCCCCAGCATTCAGGACTCCCAGGATGTGCGTCACGCGCAGCGAGCTGAAGTGCACGGTGCTCCAGACAATCAGCTTGCGTGCTAGATTGTGCAGTTGCAACGAACTTGTACCCCTTTGGCGACTGATATACGCCACCACCATCGTGTTGTCTGTCCTGACTAGAATATGAAATCCTTCCAGGAATGGGAGAAAATGCTTCAGTGCCAGAAAAACTGCCATCAACTCATGTTTATGTGAAGTTTGCGAAGCTAGGGCGTCCATCAACCATTTACCAATCTGGCCTGAATAACAGCTCCCCATCCTGTCAGGGATGTATGTGATTCCGTTGTGATTTCTTTGGTACCGGTATGATTGTTGTGGATTTGAGACATGTGGGGACGACTGCCTGGCTCAGCGAAATGTTGAAGATATCTGTTAGGACATCTGTCAGCTGTTCAGCACAGTCTTCCAGTACACGGCCAGGTATGTTGTCAGGACCCGCAGCCTTGCGTGGGTTAATCCTGGATAGGGTCTTCCTTACGTCGGCTGGAGACAGACAGAGCGCCTGGTTGTTGGGAGGTGTGGGCAGTTTTTGTGCAGGTGTGTCATTCTGCATTTCAAACCGTGAATAAAAGTGGTTGAGTGCACCTGGGAGGGATGTGTCATCATCACAGGCCTGTGGCGGGGGCTTGTAGTCAGTGATGGTCTGAATGTCTTGCCACAGACTCCGTGTGTCTCTGCTGTCTGTGAAGTGATTGTTGATTTTTTGAGCACATGACCGTTTTGTATTTTTGATGCCACAGGACAGATTGGCTCTTGCTGTTTTGAGGGCTGCTTTATCTCCTGATCTAAATGCTTCATCTCTGGTCTTTAGCAGCCCACGAACCTCTGCTGTCATCCACGAATCCATAATATCCCCCCACGAAGGAAGGTAATTTGTCTGATACCGTAATGCAATGTATAAGAGTGCAATACTTAACACCCCCTCTCGCTCTTAGCTAATAGTATTACCAGAAAAATAACAAACACAAAAACAAATAAGACTTCTCTTTTACATAAATAATGTAAACATACATATACTTTTAAGTGCCAAATATATCTCAAGCAAATCTCTTCAGTTTTTGCTTAGTGGCTGGCTTTGTCATAATGTCAGCAATCATTTTCTCAGTGGAACAATACTCCAAGATTACCTTACCATCATTTACAGTTTCTCTTATAAAATGGTACTTGATGTCAATGTGCTTGCACCTTTGCCTACAGATTGGGTTTCTGGCTAGTGCAATGGTACCTTGGTTGTCTTCGTACACCTTTGTTTGTGCATATTGGTATGTGTCCATACCCCTGAGTAACTGCTCTAAGTAGATACATTCCTGCATGGCTGATGCTAAGGACATATATATTCTGCTTCACAAGTAGACAGTGCCACTGTTGATTGTTTTCTGGTTTTCCATGAAATCAGAGAACTTCCTTCATTTAGACTGACGCAGTAACCTGATGTACTACGTCTGTCTTTTGTGTCTGACGTCCAGTCAGCATCATTATATACTCTTAGACCTAGTTTTTCTGTGTCGTTTCTTCTGAAACATAATCCCTGTTCTGCTGTACCTTTAAGGTATCTGAACACGTTTTACTGTGTTCCAGTGTTGTTCTGTTGGTTCAGCAAAATGCTGAGATAATTTACTGACAACAAAACTTAAATCTGGTCGTGTGCAAGTGGACAAGTAGATTAAACTTCCCACTGCCTCCCTGAACTTTCTTGACTCTTCCATTTTTTCAGCATCTTCTGAATAATCAAGTTTTGGTTCACATGGAGTTTCTCTTGATTTACAGCTTTGCATATCGAAACGATCTAGTTTTTTCCTCACATATTTCTCCTGTGACATTTTGACTAGACCATCTGTTTGTTCAAAATCTATGCCCAGGAAATATTTCAACCTTCCCATGTATTTCATTTTGAACCTCTCAGTGAGCATCCCCTTTACACTCTCCAGAACACTTTCATTGTTAGCTGCTATGATTAGGTCATCAACCCATACTATCAGGATTACTTTCTCATCACACTTTTCCTTTGTATAGACACAGTTATCAGCTGGGTTTTGTGTAAAACCATTCTCAGTCAAACATTCATGTAGTACAGCATTCCAGTTTCTGCCTGATTGTTTAAGACCATAGAGAGATTTTTCTAACTTGCATACTAGATTTTCACCTTTATCAGATTTCTGCTCATAACCCTCTGGCTGTTCAATATAGATTTCGTGATCAATTGGTGCATGCAAATAGGCTGTCTCAACGTCCATCTGATGCAAGACCAAATTTTCTTGCGCTGCCTTCTGCATAACCACTCTCACACTCGTCATGTCAGCTGTGGGTGAGAATGTTTCATCATAGTCAGTCCCTTGTTTTTGACTGTATCCTTTTGCAACGAATCTTGCCTTGTACTTTTCAGATCCATCAATGTCTCTTTTAAGTGTGTAGACCCATCTGCCTCCAACTGGTTGTTTTCCTGGAGGCAACTGAGTGAGTGTGAAAGTCTTGTTTTCCTCCAATGAATACATTTCTTTGACCATGGCATTTTTCCTTTGCCTTGACTTGGTTGGTATTATGGCGTCCTGGTAGGTTTGTGGTACATCGCATACTGCCCTATAACAAAGGTCTATGCATGTGTGCAGTTTATCCTCCATATTTTCAGTCTCAAAATCCTGTAGATGAGCTGATCTCCTCCGAGTTCTTGGTGGGTTCCTTCTGATTCCAGTCTCAGTAGTTTTACCCGGCTGTGTGGATTCAGTCTGTTCAGGCAAAGTCTCGGAAACACCACTCTGAATGCCTTGGTCTATTACATCTTTCACTTCAACGTTTTCCTCATTGTTAATGATCTTAGGATTTATATCATCGTACTCTGTGTGTGTCTTAGATGTTTGTGTTTGTCTTTCTTTGGTTGTCCTAGTTGTGAACTTCACCAACCTATCTTTTTGGACCTTCCTTGTGTTAGGATAGTAAAAACACCCTGCTCGCATCTAGAGTCCAATTTACCTTTCTCTTGTCTGTAGGCAAAACATATCGATCCAAATTTCTGCATTTTGGAAACATCTGGCTTTCTGCCTGTGAATAGCTCGTATGGTGTTTTCTTTGTACGTCTACAGTAGCACCTGTTTCTCCGGTAAGCTAATGTTTACATAGTGTAGTTCCACAACTCATCTGGTAACTCGCTTTCTATCAGTAAGCACCTGCTCATGTCATAGAGTGTTCTCCAACCTCTCTCTGCTGTGCCATTCTGGTGAGGCGAATAAGGTGCAGACGTTTCATGTATAATCTTATTCTTTGTTAACAGTGCTTGAAAATCTCGGCTCATAAACTCAGTGCCATTATCTGAACGGATGCACTTGACTTCTCCATAAGGTGCTCTGTCTGCCAAAAACGTTTCTGTGGCTTGTACTGTGTCTGCCTTAGACTTTAGAAAATACACTAACATAGTACCTGAGTAGTCGTCTGTATCTGTACCCTTCTTTGCTCTGTGTAGGCATAGGGCCGGCCAAATCAGTGTGAATTAGTTCTAAAGGTTTCTCTGCCTTTCTGTCTGGCTCTCTGTTTCTTGTCTGAGTGAATTTTCCTTTCGTACACACTTCACATAACTGATTTTGTCTAACTGTGCTCCTTTTTATCTCCATGCCTCTAACCACACCTTCGAACTTTTGTACATCTTCGTAGTTACAATGACCCAAAATTTCATGCCACGTTTGTAAATCATGACATACTTTGCACTGGTCAACACTTTCTTCAATAGTTGGCAAATAATACAAATTTCCACTTTCTTGGATGTCAAACTTGCTACCGTCTTTGGTAACCATCTGACTGTCCCCCTTTTTAAAGGTAATAGTTGCTCCTCCATTTGTTGTCCTTGCTACTGAAAAAAATGTCATGGGGGTACGAAGGCATGTATAGTGCGTCCCTTAGCTGTGCTCTGTGATGTCATCCAGTGTCGTTTAGGAAATGAATCACTGCTGTTCCTCTTCCTTGTGCCATTCCGCTGCACTTTGTTCCGTCGGCTAGTTCCACTGAATGATTTTCAGGTTGAAAAGAGCTGTCAAAGTTTTTGAACTTTCTGATGTCGTTCACGATGTGAGATGTCGCGCCGGCGTCTACCATGATGCCTTTCTTCTTTACATTACCTGGCGGTCTTTCATACTCTGTGTTCAGCTTTGAAGAGGTGGTCTTGATCACTGTCTTTTTCGTCTGCAACCTTTCTGGCACCATCTTGGTCACCCTTTTTCTTGCACAGGAATTCTGCATGTGTACTATTTTTACAATGGTTGCACTACCCCCTCTTGTAACACTTTCTTGCTTTGTGTCCTTTTATTCCACATTTGTAACATGTCACATCTTCATCTTTTCTATCCTTAGCGTGTGACTTGGAAGGGTCTCATCCTTGTCTCGTATGTGTCTTCATCACATTATCTGTAGTTTCTGTTCTTTTTGTTTTCTCCGCCTCGTAAATCCGCAGTCTTCTTTTGAAGTCTGTGAACGTAACTTTGTCCTCATTTTGCGTCATGTGGATGGCTAACGGCTTGAAAAAGTCTGGTAGCCCACGGAGAATCATAGCAATGGTCTGTGATGATGTTCTCTGCTCTTTTTAAGTAATTACTAACACTCTCGTTGTCAGTCATGCGTATCTGGGTTAACGATGTGTACATATTTATTATCCGTGGCTTACTTTTTCCTGAATAATGCTCCTTAATTATTTCCAGGGCTTTCCTGCCATCGTCAGCAGCTTCGTGTCTTATCAGTGATAGACTTTTATCATATATCAGTCTTATCAGTTCAGTGTAGCAATCAGCATTCTTTTGTCTGTCTTTGGCTAGCTGTTCAGCATCGGCATCAGCGGGCTCATGCAAAATATTCTCTTTTAGCTTTAGAATATGCAGATAGACTAGGAATCTTGTCTCCCAAAGATCATATTTATCTTCCGATCCATCAAACAAAAGCTGAGGTACCTGGAATCCTGCCGCTCTACTCGCCATTTGTGGAGTCGCCATCTTTTTGCTTCCTTTCAGCTCTTTACTGAATAACGCGTAATACGTCGCGTATAACTTGCTCAAAAACACTCGCTTGCTTGCGTGCCTGGGCCCATAACCTATTGAGCATGGAGTGCACAGTTCACCATCACTCGCTTACGAAAACAAAAGCAAAACGTTGCTCAGGGTTTATTCACCTCTTCAGCTTGCTCTTTTATTCAGCATAAACTTTTTACAACACATCCGCATCAGCTCTAGTACAATGTAGAGACGTAAACACGTAACAACATAAGTCATCACTCCTGTACCATAATACCTTCAAATAAAACAATAGGTAATTTCTCTGATACCGTAATGCAATGTATAAGAGTGCAATACTTAACAAACAGACAAACCGATTCAATTGAGTGAGTCATTTATGCTTGAACCGCTCCAACTGATTCAAACTCGTGAATTAGATCATTCAGTTTAGGCGATTCACTAGCATAAACCAGATCAAAATAGCCATTCATTTTCGAATTTCTGCATTGCTTGTCATGATTTTAAAAAGCACGAAGTAATGGTGAAACGGAGCTTTTCGAAACACCGAATCAGTTCATTGCGAAGCGCTTTCGAAGCGCTCCAATCGAATCGGGTTTCATGAATCATTTGATTCAGATCGGGATTCGGTGCAGGTTAGCGTATCATTTGATTCAGATCGGGATTTGGTGCGGGTTAGCGAATCATTTGATTCAGATTGGGTCTTCGGTGCGAGTCGTGAATCATTTGATTCAGATAGGTATTCGGAGCGCGGAGCGCGAATCATTGATTTAGACCAGGGGTGTCAATCTCAATTCCTGGAGGGCCGGAGCCCTGCAGAGTTTAGATGCAACCCTAATTAAACACACCTGATCCAACTAATCAAGTCCTTCAGGCTTAATTGAAAACTGCATAGTATGTGTGTTGGAGCAGGGTTGGAACTAAACTCTGCAGGGCTCCGGCCCTCCAGGAACTGAGTTTGACATCCCTGATTTAGACCGAAAGTTTCGGAGCGGGTTCTTGAATCTTTTTATTCAGATCGGAGTGCGTTTTGTGAATCATTTGATTCATCGGGACTTCAAATCGCGTATAGTGAATCATTTGATTCAGATTGCTTCAGTGCGGGTTAGGAATCATTTGATTCAGATCGCTTCGGTGCAGGTTAGCGAATCATTTGATTCAGATAGGGACTGTATCGTGAATCTTTTTTTCTTAATTTATTTCTTAATTATTTTCTTAATTTGTGGTTACCATGGATTAGTAACCATGTTTTTTTTTTAGAACATGCAGGATGAATAGCCTACAGAGATGCAGTTTTCACTGCTTTAGGATTAACAGAGCTTTGGATAGTTTCCATTTACTTGTCTTGATCAACACTGAATAAAGAAAAGAGAGGTTTAGAGGCAGATTTTTGTTAATGTATGTGAAATTTAACTAACAGGAAACACAAATTAATTATATTTTCCTATATTCACTTTTGAGTAGTCAAACAATCCAAAGAAAACATCTTTAAAACAGAAAGAAAGCCACTTACAAAATGAGATCAGATGAACATGAAATAAATCTGAGCAAATGTCTTTGTGTGGTTCTTTGGCAAACAAGTGAATGAATCTTCCTCAGAAGAGACAAAAACAGCAACTCACTTCAGTATCTGACTTGTAGCCTATTATAATTACATCCATGAGCTTTGTGAAATTTGGAGTAACTCATTAATCTGTTGTTTGACCTCTTCATATTTAAGGAGAGAACCATAGTTTCCCCATCAAACCTACACACATGGTCAGGTTATATCTTGAGTGTTTCAGTAAGCTTTTCTCTGTGAACACACAAACACACACCCTCCACCCTCACACTCACTTCATTGAGTCTCTTCAGCGCTTCAAACATTAGAAATTGTTATTGTCATTTTGTTGTTGTTTTTTTTATGAAGACATTTTAGTTTTCTATTCATTAATAATAATTCATACTAAATAATGAATAAGGTCTGACTAGAATGCACCAGTGAGCTGAAGTTGAAGTGTGTCTGATCTGATCTTCTCCAGCAGGAGGCGCCAAACACGCACTCACACACACACACACACACACACACACACACACACACACACATACACACACACACACACACACACACACACACACACACAAACACACACATTTGTGTTGCTATCTTAGTGAACACATTGCATACACTTCTAATGATTTTCTATCAGGTTAATGATATTTTCTATCCCCTAACCCGACCCCGATCCCTAAACTTACCCATCACAGAAACATGTGCAGAACACTAGATCTACATCAAAACATCTTTTGGCTGATTTATAAGCCTTTTTAACTAGTGAAGACCAGCCAAATATCCTCACTAGTGGGTTGTCATGATATTTCATTATATAAGTGAGGACATTTTGTCCTCACGAGTATAGTTAAACCAGTACACACACACACACACACACACACACACACAGGCTCTCTCTCTCTCTCTCTCTCTCTCTCTCTCTCTCTCTCACTCTCACTCTCACTCTCTCTCACACACACACACACACACACACACACATACACACACTAACCTTTTCTCGCTCTCACCAAACATGAAGCCTCTGAATGTGAGTGTTGTTATGATGAGCAGAATCTGGTAACCATGGACACTGAATGTTTGTGCGGTGGTCATATTCATATTCATATTCGTAACGCCTGAGCAGGTCAAGGAGAGAGTGAGAGGAAACAAACACAGGACTGAACTGTTGTCGGTGGTTTTTGTTGTGTTGGTTCTGTCAGCTGCGTTTCTGAGCTTCACTGCGTGATTCTGAGAGTGATCTGAATCATCAGAATCATCAGAAGAACTCTGAGTTCCGCAGCAGATCTGTGTGTGTGTGTGTGTGTGTGTGTGTGTGTGTGTGTGTACGCGTTTTTGTGAAAAGTCAGGACATAGATTTGTATAATGACAAAGGTATGACATAGGTATTACAAGGAGAAGGTGCCTTTTCAGGACATTACCTCATGTCCCCACTTTTCAAAACGCTTATAAATCACACAGAATGGAGTGTATTGAAAATCTGAAATAGCACAAAGTCTCCTGTAAGGGGTAGGTTTAGGTGTAGGGTTGGTGTTGGGCAATAGCACATACAGTTTGTACAGTATAAAAACCATTACGCCTATGGGATGTCCCCACTTTTCACAAAAACGAACATGTGTGTGTGTGTGTGTGTGAGTGCATGTGTGTGCGTGTGTGTGTGTTTGTGACATATGAGGACACAAATGTGTATAATGACATGGGTATGACAGGTATTACAAGGAGAAGGTGATTTATGAGGACATTACCCCATGTCCCCATTTTTCAAAAGGCTTATAAATCACACAGAATGAGTTTTTTTGAGAGAGTAAAAATGCAGAGTTTCCTGTAAGGGGTAGGTTTAGGTCTAGGGTTGGCGTAGGGCTACAGAAAATACGGTTTGTACAGTATAAAAACCATTACGCCTATGGAGAGCCCCCACAATTCACAAAAACAAACGTGTGTGTGTGTGTGTGTGTGTGTGTGTGTGTGTGTGTGTGTGTGCGTGCGTGCGTGCATGCACGCGCACCTGTGTGTGTGTGTGTGTGTGTGTGTGTGTGTGTGTGTGTGAGTGTTTTCACACACGCCACTGTCATGGACAGGAGACGAAGGCCACGGGTTGCTAAGCAACACTCAATGTGATAGAAAGCAGGACAGAGTGTGAGAAGTTGATCTTCAGATCAAGCGACATGCACACAAACACATTCAGATATTGATATGAGGACAGAAGATCATGCATGATGCAGGACTGCTGTGATCTCTGTATCTGACCAGTGTTTATTTCAGCTCAAACTGAAGCAGCTTTAGAACAGAGTTTGTGCATCTGATGAGACATTCAGCTATCAGCAGAACACAAGACTCTCAGAATTCAAGAGGGAAGCTGATTTACCAACTTTTCCTTATATTCTTTCAAACTGAAGTCAGTTAATCTTTCTGAGATCTACTCAGTTAAATCCACATACATTAGTAACCTACTGTATGCATTTGCATGTCTATTTTTACACATTTTACATGTAAAGTCACAAAGTCAACATCTGACAGTTTAGCAGACATCACAAACATTCCATGTCTTGTGTTTATGAAATATTCATGTACGTTTGCCAGATTTTGATAAATGAATGGATCATTTTGCACAATTTTACTGAGAACCAACTCAATCAGCCAGCCACATTTTTGTACATTTAGTTACAAAAATTGTAGATAATTGTACTCAATCCTTTGCAATTTGCCTAAAATAATAATTCAGATCTGTTGTGAACTAGAAACTCTTTTCAGAGATGTGAACTCAGCTTCTATCAAGCAAAAAATGTATACATTTTGAAATATATTGCAAAATATACAAAAAAGGCCAAAAAATATATGTATTTACTAAAACATATTTTTATTTTTTTGTATATTTTTGAAAATATGTTTTAAAAATATAAACATAATTGATTTGAAAATATTTTGCCCTCCATATTTCAATCCAAGAAAATGCATTAAATCAGGGTTATTATATTTAACTTAATGTTAACTGAAATATAATACAATATATAAAAAAAATGTTTTTATTTTTGCTAGTTTGAACACAACATTTTTTATTTTTATTAAGTTTACCTTTATGTGCTTAAATAACTAAAACTCAAACAGAAATAAAAATTAAGAATTTTTATAGTTATAAAACTTATATACTATACATATTAAAAACAACCAAAAAAATACTAAAACCTTAAGTAAAATTAAAATGAAAGTGGAAAATATAAAAATAAGTTCAAAATATTAACAAAAAATATAAATTTATCTTGATACTAAAATAACACTGAATATTTCACATTTGAAGAAAAACATGAAAATATAGCACATACTGTATGTAGGCTACTGTAAGACTGCAAATCTTGCCACTGATATACTTCAGTAAATGAAACTTACCCCTTGTGTGTCAATAAAAAAAAGTTACACATAGGTCCATAGTGGACAAAAATATCCATGTCAAAAAACTGTCATAAAAATTTGAAGCTTGGGAGAACAGACTTAAGTTTGGTCTCATTTTAAAGAAGACCCATGGCAGATTATTGTTGAAGTAAAAAAAGTTTAAAAAGTGAAACCAAAAAAAAAAAGTTATAGAGGTTTAAGTTTATGAAAATGATTTATTAACAATATTTTATATAAAATATATATTTTATGAAACATGTTGAACTCTAAACCTGCTAGAAAATCAAAGCCATAAATCTAATCAATTTGTGTTCCAAATTTGAGGGTGATATCTCAAAAATTGAGCTTTCGGTAAGATTTTGTTTGGGCTCAGTACCAAATTTTCCCCATTAGATGCCAGCAAAACTCCGCTGGGGCACACAGTGGTTGGATTTGTGATTTGCAGTAGAGATTTTCTCTCTGGTAAAAAATAGTAAAAAAATTTAATTTTGAAGCCTTGCCAACAGAATGAAAGCCTATTAACAAAAATTGCATCATTTTACAGTTAAACGGCACTGTGATTAAAAATAGCCGTTTTAATGGGTTTCAATGGGGACATTTTTTCCAAAAGGTCCTGAGGGGAACCATTTTTTTGTAACTAGTGCAAAATAGATTTATTAAGGAAATGGGGGTGAAATTGTAAAATTCCAATAAAAATACACATCTGTGCCAAAATTTATGCATCTGGCAATAGCACAGGCAAAATGATAAAAAAAAAAAAAAACTGAAAAGGACAAAAATGTCCAAAAGGTTCCACAAGGGTTAAAAGTAAATATACTTATATACTTTCAATTTCAAAAATATATTTCATTGAGCTTTACTGTTTATAACATTATTTAGTACATATTTAAAATATATTTTAGACAAATACATACACATATATATATATATATATATATATATATATATGTGTGTGTGTGTGTGTGTGTGTGTGTATGTATTTGTCTAAAATATATTCTCTACAGCAAGATATATGTATATCTTGCTATAGAGAATTGAGCCAACACAATAATTAAGAGAAACTGTAAACTTAAGGTGAGTTTTACTAAATCACACCAGCTAACTCAATACCAGAGATTGGCTTAGTTTACCCAAAGCTCTATGCGTCATAAAGACCTTCAGAGCCGCTCTGATCATGTTTAACTCTCTGAGAGCTGCGTCTGTGCTGATCTGGTGACGATGAGACAATATCGAGGAGATCTGCTGCCATCACACTGAATAATTAGTGCTTGTGGGAGGAAACTGCCAAACATCACTGAAAGAGACAAAGGTGTGATACCTGCTGTTACACCATTACAAACAACAGCGGCCTTCACTCACACACAGCCCGTCTGTCCTGTCCCGTACACATATCCAAAGCAGCACAGGAGACCTCTATGATGTGCATGATGTCTTCAATGAACTGAGGCTCTGACAGTTTCCTCAGTGACTCTCTCTGTGTCAGACTGGACAGATGCAAAGATTATTTTCATCATTTTGCATGCATTTCAACAGCACTTTTAATCATATTAAAGGTCACATAAATCAATGTTAACATTGTTGTTGCTGTAATGCCAAAGTCATGCACCAAATAAAAAGTTTTTCGAGCATATGACTCACTGTTTATGAATTCTAATGACAGCGCATCAATATGGCTTAATTAAATGATCAAATATGTTAACTAATAATACACTTTAATGTAATTATTCTAGTAATTAATTATATAAATGCATAGTCTATCATGGTTTACAGTAAATGAGGTCACTTATCCACCTCATTTTGCAAAGCGGAAATAAAGCTATTTTCTGTGAATGTGCGAGACTTCCGGTTCATTAGTAAATAATTTAAAATAAGTGCAGTAAATGGTAAAACTATTTGCGCCACAAACCAATGTGTTTATGATTATGACAATACTTTAAAATAAAATTGTAACAAATATTAGGAGCAACTGACACCGGAAATCTCCCACATTCAAGTTAAATAGCGCGCTACTCTTATGTTAAAAAATAATGTGAAATGACGAAAACGCTCCCTGCAATTTTCTGCACTATGTAATGTGATTTTAATGAAACTGTTAGCCTATTATTAATAAACTCAGTTTCCTTATATCACTGTAACATATTATTATTATTATTATTATTATTATTATTATTATTATTATTATTATAGTAATATATTTCATTAATGATTTATTTAATTTGATAATAATAATAATCATTGTAATTTGTTATATATTTATTTTCAAAATACATAATAAATTACAATTGTAATCTAATTTTGGTTATATTTTGTATACATTTAATTACTGAGTAATATTAATTAACTACATGTACTTACTGTATGGTTAGGGTTAGGATTATGGTTTGGTTTAGGGTTACTTTTATGTAACCCAGCAGGTAGTTTTTAATCAGCTGAACAACTACTTAAACTCAAATGGATACCTGGACAATTTTCAATCTGGTTTCCAAGTGCATCACAGCACAGAGACAGCACTCATTAAGATAATAAATGATATTTGCTTTAATTCTGATTCTGGCAAAATATCGGTGCTGGTACTACTAGATCTTAGTGCTGCGTTTGATACTGTTGATCATAACATACTTCAAGAGAGACTGGAAAACTGGGTCGGGCTTTCTGGGATGGTACTCAAATGGTTCAGGTCATACTTAGAAGGGAGAGGTTATTATGTGAGTATAGGAGAGCATAAGTCTAAGTGGACATCCATGACATGCGGAGTCCCACAAGGCTCAATTCTTGCACCGCTCTTGTTTTGCCTGTATATGCTCCCACTAAGTCAAATAATGAGAAAGAACCAAATTGCCTATCACAGCTATGCTGATGATACCCAGATTTACCTAGCCTTATCTCCAAATGACTACAGCCCCATTGACTCCCTCTGCCAATGCATTGATGAAATTAACAGTTAGATGTGCCAGAACTTTCTTCGGTTAAACAAGGGGAAAACTGAAGTCATTGCATTTGGAAACAGAGATGAAGTTCTCAAGGTGAATGCATACCTTGACTCTAGGGGTCAAACAACTAAAAATAAAGTCAAGAATCTTGGGGTGATTCTGGAGACAGACCTTAGTTTTAGTAGTCATGTCAAAGCAGTAACTAAATCAGCATACTATCATCTCAAAAACATTGCAAGAATTAGATGTTTTGTTTCAAGTCAAGACTTGGAGAAACTTGTTCATCCAGAACACTGCTGCCAGGATTCTGACTAAAACCAGAAAATCTGAGCATATCACACCAGTCCTCAGGTCCTTACACTGGCTTCCAGTTACATTTAGGATTGATTTTAATGTACTTTTACTCGTTTATAAATCACTCAATGGCCTAGGACCTAAATACATTGCAGATATGCTCACAGAATATAAACCTAACAGACCACTCACATCATTAGGATCGAGTCAGTTAGAAATACCAAGGGTTCACACAAAAGAAGGGGAGTCCGCTTTTAGCTATTATGCCTCCCGCAGTTGGAACCAGCTTCCAGAAGAGATCAGATGTGCTAAAACACTAGCCACATTTAAATCCAGAATCAAAACTCATCTGTTTAGCTGTGCATTTGTTGAATGAGCACTGTGCTACGTCCGGACTGATTGCACTGTATTTTATATATAACCATTTTCTATTCTTAACTGTTTTAAATTCATTTTAAATCAATTTTTATATCATTTTAAAAGTGTAAACAGAAGGCTAAAGTAAGTGCTGTGATGTTAAAGAAGGACAAGTATGTTGGTTAATCAGTTGAAAGTAGAACCTCTGAGTTCTGTTTGTTTGGTTTATGATGCTCAAAGTAAGTAGGGGTGGAGTAGTGGAATAGTTAGGTGTTTTGGAAGGTTTTTTCACTTAGCGCTGAAGAGCTTGAACAAAGTGTGTTTTTTGTTTTTATTGTTGTGATTATTTTTTTTAATGACTATTCTACTTCCTTTTATGTAAAGCACTTTGAATTACCACTGTGTATGAAATGTGCTATATAAATAAACTTGCCTTGCCTTGCCTTGCCTAAGTAATTATGCCTAATTAATTGTTATTATAATAGTAAGTACATGTAATATGTGTAACAATGGACAAATTAAAATAAAGTTATCCTAATTTTTATCAGAAAGAAATCGCAGCTAGATGTGTTTCCCTAGTTCGTTGTCTGTTTGTAATGAAATAATGCACAGTTTCATGGCAGTAAATCTCAGGTGTGGCGAAACTTCAGTGTGTGACTTGATTGGCTGCTGTCTTTCATTGGCCCCGCCCACCGCCGTGCGCGCTCCCGCTGGACTCATAAACTCCCGCGCTCAGACGAGACGCATCACAAACGCGAAACTAACTTACGCAGCAATAGGATCGATCGATCGGTTTATCAGGACAGTGAGCGGATCGATCAGAGGAATAAAACAATCTGTTGACGGCAGATTTAGTTCAAGCGTTTCTGCGAGAATTCAACAGGTTAGTAACGTTATCTGTGAACCCGATCAGTGTTTTCAATCTCAGTCAGAAACACGGTTTACAGAGCAGCTCGAGTCGGTTCGTTCTGTTTATTTTATATTAATTCTATCTATTTGATTCTATTCTGTGTGTTTTGGTTCTGTCGCTGCAGCTGTGAAATGAACATGAATAATCAGATTTAGATCATGTACAGTGTTATATAATATATATGAATCACATTCTCTAGCGCTCGATCATCAGTGACTCATGAATCATGAATCTCATTCACGTTTGACTCGAGGGAAACTTTATATGAACTGAATGCCAAAGATTCACTTCTGATCAGACAAACATCGATAACGTTACATTTAAATGAATTAGGTCATTTAAAATTAACACTCAGTGTTGCTTGGTTGTAGTTGCAGATTTCTGGAATAATTATAACAATAATGAAGTATTTGTTTGATAATTTTATTTATTTATTTTTTGCTGTTTTAGATCACAATGTGTAACATGGAGCCTCTTTTACCTGGATTCAGAAACACACTAAAGGTGAGAGCTGTGTGTGTGTGTGTGTGTGTGTGTGTGTGTGTGTGTCGATTAGATCAGGGCGGGTCTGTGCTGCGCTCTGATTGGATGAGCTCTGCGCTGCTGTAGAGTCATTGGAGGTCAGCTGGGGTTCGCCCACGCTGGCACGGAACAGGAAGGCTCCTGCCTGTGCTCAATCAGCAGTTTCATCACTCACTGTCTGAAGTTTATAGCTGTAATTATGGAGTGTAATATCTTTGTGTTTTTTTTTGTTCAGCGTCAGGCGGCGTTCGAGATGTTCGAAGACCCCATGTCTCTGTTCTCGGGCTTTTATCCGGTCGAGGAGGAGCAGGCCGCTCAGGAGGTCCCGTCCGGTCTGGACTGTTTTTCCCAGGGTAAATCAAAGCAGCAGAACCACAATTAATCACAACAGTTTTGGAGGGAGAACATTTTGGATTGCTTATCAATTTGAGGCCATTTTTCCGCTGGACATTAGGGG
Source organism: Spinibarbus caldwelli (assembly GCA_039654775.1). Classification (NCBI taxonomy): domain Eukaryota; kingdom Metazoa; phylum Chordata; class Actinopteri; order Cypriniformes; family Cyprinidae; genus Spinibarbus; species Spinibarbus caldwelli. The sequence goes on along the minus strand of CM077266.1, from coordinate 1,642,139 downwards.
TCAAACATTTTATTGCAATATATTTTTAGCTATTTTGTTATTATTGCATCATTAAAATAAGTGAAATTATGCATTGATTTAAAATATGCATTGATATAAAAAGAAATATTAATATTTATTCATATTCAAATTTATTACTCTAACTTCTATTTCAAATAGGCATGATATGAATTAATATTCACATTTGTTAATAGTAAAAATTATTTTAAAATAAATAGGCCTCTATTTAAAATATGCATTGATATTAATATACATTTATTTTATTAATTTAAAAAAAATTGTATTTATTATTCTAACCTCTATTTAAAATATGCATTGGTATGAATACATATTCATATTTATTATTCATAAAAAAAATTCAGATTTGATATTCGAACCTCTATTTAAAATAGGCATTGATATAAATTAATATTCATATTTTTAATAATAAAAATACAGATTTATTCTAACCTTTATTGAAAATAGGCATTGGTATTAATTCATATTCATATTTATTATTAATAATAATTTGGGCTATTCTAACCTTTACTTAAATATGCATTGATATGAATAAACATGATATGAATATCATATTCATATCATATTTATCAATAATATACCCATTTAAAATATGCATTGATGCAAATATTTCTTACCGAATTTAAATGGTAAAATAGTGAAATTTCTTAAGTTTTTATGACTGTATAAGTTATAAATATCTACGAATTGTTGTGAATTCAAAACTTTGATTTGAAAAAACAACTCTAAATGCCTGGTGTTGTATGTTTGCCAATTAAACCCTGATGCAAATGTGTCATGCACTCTTCTGAGCGTGTGTAAGCTGACACAGATCTCTGTGGTCTGCAGATGCCGGCGTGTGCTCGGTTCCTCTGCTGACGCCCTGCAGTAAAGCCATGGTCAGTCAGGCACTGAAGGACAGCTTTAACGGCTTCTCCAAGGTGCAGCGTGTCTGCGGGATCTCCAACAGTGAGTCTCATGATCTCTGCTGTTTGTTTTTGTAAACGGGTCGGATGCGTTCGTAACGTTCTCTCTGTCTGCAGACCCACGCAAGTGGACCAAGCAGCACGTTCCTGCAGTGGCTGTACTGGGCGTCCGGAGAGTTCAGTCTGACCAACATCAGCTTCTTCAAGTTTGACATGAGCGGACAGGAGCTGCCTGTGCGACCTGGGAAAGGACGGATTCCTGGATCTTGCTCCGGATTTCGTGGGCGATATCCTGTGGGAGCATCTGGAGCAGATGATGAGAGGTAACGGAGGATTCCGGTCTCAGACTTTCATTAGTGATTGTAACACTTGAGCTCACGTTTGATTCGATGTGCTTTTCTCCCTCAGCCGGTCAGGAGGATGATGAGGCCAAAGTCTTGAGTCGCTCATCTGAGTGCAGCTGGACCAGCAGCAGCTCGGCAGTAAGTCTGCACTTCACTGGAGCGTTTACATGCACTGATTTCTGATGAATCCGATTCACATTTTTGTTTACATGCACTGATTTCTGGATTGAATCCAATTCACATCTTCGTTTACATGCACTGAATTTCTGGATTGAATCCGATTCACATCCTTCGTTTACATGCACTGATTTCTGGATTGAATCCGATTCACATCTTCATTTACATGCAACTGATTTCTGTCAGTCCAAATTAATCTGATCTTTGTTTACATGTGCATTACATCTGTTTTGAACAGAATCTCAGCTTTTAGTGAGAATAGAGTCTTTAAGGCAAAGTCAGTGTGTTTTTCATGCACTGATCAGTTTTTTTGCTTTCATATCATGTCTCTTCTAGTGGAAAGGAAGCATCCAGAATACACATTTAAGTGTTTATTTTATTGCACTTCTATCTATTTGCATCTGTAGACTTCAATCTTTAAGAGTTTTTTACTCTTACACACACCACACTTTACAGTTTTATTCCTCTCTATATTCTGAAGGTTTGTTCGTATTTCATTCACACTGATTTATACAACATTTCACTCCTAAAAACACTGCGACAATGTGTTTCTGATTTATGGAGTGATGAAAAAAGCACTCCGGAATCCCCTCTGGAAAAACAACAGAATAAAACAAGAATTTTGAAGCTGGCTCCAATGTTTTGGAAATGTATGCAAATGAGTGCATATTTAATTAGATAATCCCTAATTTGCATATTTAAACCAACATTTCAGCAAACTTGTAATTCAAAACAGTTGTTGATATTTCTTAGGGTTGGGAACTGAAAATCAATTCCAGAATCGAATACTTGTTGTAAAATTTAAAATTTCGATTCCGCGTATCAATTTCTGTGTGCACATCTTTTTTTAGGTGGTGAAAATGGGCTGTTAAAAATGTATTTGTCTTTGAATCATTCATTCAGAGATTCATTCAAAAACCACAGATTCATCCAGTAATGAAAACAAGTAAATCTTGAGTGAGTCATTGAATAATTCATTCACAAATTCTATGAGATTTTGTTTAGTTGTCTAATATTTTTTTCTTCAGGTTCATGAGAGAACTACAACCTCCATTTAAATTAAAAAAGTCTCAATTTATCCAGAATCATGCAGCTCTATTTTGCACACAAACAGCTCTTAATGGAGTCAGTTTTTATGTAGCTGCCTGATTTTTGTTCATGGTATTCAGCAGCAATTAAATGTTTTGCAAAAAGAGACACAGAAAAATGTTTGATATCTAAATGTTTGACTTTTTTTTTTTTTTTTTTTTTTTTTTCTTTCTTTTTTTTTTTTTAACCACATTGGAATCGAAACTGGGAATCGATAAGAATCGGAATCAATAAGCGGAACTGGAATTGATCAAATTCAAACGATATCCAACCCTAGTGTTTCTGTTAGTTAACTCTTTGAGCTGTAGTAGCGTTCAGAACAAGCTCTGATTGATTGTTTGTGTGTGTGTGTGTGTGTGTGTGTGGTGTGTGTGTGTGTGTAGGTCTCAGTCCTGGAGGAGTGTTCTCTGAAGGTTCCTGATACTCGTGGGCAGTCTCCTGCGGGAGCTCTTCGAGATGTCTGAGGAGTCGGCTCTGCTGTCGTTTGTCAGGAGCTCTCCATGTACCCCAAACCTCAGCTCAGCACCGTCAGCGTCAGCTTTGCCAGTCAAGAGAGAAAAGCAGCTCTGTGTCTCGCAGCAGGTCAGATCTCGCGCCTCAGTCCATCATCTAGGGTTGGGTATCGTTTGAATTTGATCAATTCCGATTCTTATCAATTCCCAGTTTCGATTCAATGTGGTTAAAAAAAACAGTAGTCAAACATTTAGATATCAAACATATTTATTCTGTGTCTCTTTGCGCAAAACTTTTAATTGCAGCTGAATACCATGAACAAAAATCAGCCAGCTACATAAAAACTGGAGCTGTTTGTGTGCAAAATAGAGCGGCACGATTCTGGATACATTTAGACTTTTTTAAAATTAAATGGAGGTTGTAGTTCTCTCACAATTCTGAAGAAAATATATTAAAACTAAACAGTCTCATTGAATTTATAAATGGAATTATTCAATGATTCACTCCAGATTTACTTATTTCATTATTACTGGATCAGTGAATCAGTGTTTTTGAATGGATCTCTTGAATGAATCATTCAATGACAAATACATTTTTAACAGCTTGTAAACAAAATGTCACGTAGCATTTCATTTAGCCTACCTCAGGCCAAGTCATCAGTGTCCACAGCTCGTTATTTTGCTAGAGAAATGAAGTCTAGTGAAGAGCATTTTGCGAAATTTAGACTGTACTTCATTATATGTACTTTACCTGTTAGTGATGTCTTAATTATTTAATGTATGTTTAAATAGCCTAAATGTTTTATAAAACAAGTTATGACTGTAAATTATTCTATTTCAACAACAAAATAGAAATTATATAATTTAGAGGTTAATTTAAAAACAATTTACATGTCTGCATACAAGTTTTTAATTTGAGTGTTGATTATTATAGTTAAAAATAAATAGCAATTGAATTTAAGTTTGGGCTCTGTGTTAATTGTAACCTTATAGTAATGTAAAAGGGCTCCATATAGTTTAGAAGCTGAGGTAGATTTTTATATTATAGATTTTATTTTAATTGTTTAGTATAATTCTGCCAGAAAAAGTTTTAGAATTTGTATCATGTTAATGTAAAAAAATCTTGTGTAATATAACTTGTTTGTTTTGTTTGCTGGTTTTTATTGTATTTGTTATACTTGTATTTTTTTTTAATTGTTTTTGCCATGAAAATAGCCCTAACACTGTAAAAAAAAAAAAAAAGTAGAAAAAAGTAGAAAATCTTACTTAGTAGAAAATCATTTTTTGCAGTGAAGATGCTAACAGGCATTAAATAAAAATATACTACTACTAATTATAATTGAGTTTATTTAAAGAAAAAGCAATTTGTTCAGTGAACCCACTGTTAAATTTAGAAAGGAAAAAAAAAAAAGCAATTTTTTTTTTTACCGAAACCATACCGGACCGTGACGTAAAACTGAGGTGCATACCGAACCGTCATGTTTGTGTGCCGTTACACCCCTAATTTTTAACATCCCCTTTTCGCCACCTAAAACAAAAAAAGATGTACACACAGGAATTGATAGGTGGAATCCGAAATCTTAAGTACCTTTGACCTTCTGACCTTAAGTATCCGACTGAGGAGTTGTAATTGATGCAGTGACGCAGCGCTCTGTTCCTCACAGTGTCGTCAGTGGAGAGCGTGGAGAGCACAGACGGCTCCGAGAGCGTCCTCCGCTCGTGGGGAGCCACTCGTCGCTCGCCGATGCCCAGCGCGTCCCGTCCTACGACAGCTTCGAGGAGGAGCTCGGCGTGGCTCCGCTGGGCCTTGGCAAACAGGGCCTGTCCTTTAAAGACTACGTCCAGGAGAGGAACGAGCCGCTGGAGCAGGGCAAACCTGTCATCCCCGCCGCCGTGCTCGCTGGATTCACTGGTGCGTCTCATTCATGCAGCTGACTGCTGGCTTTTGTGTAAAGAAATCGCTCATTTGCACTAAATATGGGTAAAACCTTACAAAAAACAGTTGCTGACGCTCAACAATTTATCACAACAAGTGTTTTGCAAGAAGAAAATTTTGGATGCTTATCAATTTGAGACCATTTTTCCACTGGGCATTAGCGGTCCAATATTTTTCTGGTACAAAAACTGTTCCAATATCATTTTTAGCTATTTTGTTGTATTGCATCATTAAAATAAGTGGAATTATGCATTGATTTAAAATATGCATTGATATAAAAACAAATATTAATATTTATTAATATTCAGATTTATTATTCTAACCCCTATTTCAAATGCATGATATGAATTAATATTCACATTTGTTAATAATAAAAATTCTGATTTATACTTTTGACCCTATTTAAAGTATGCATTGATATGAATTACATTCATATTCATTCATCACAAAACAGTCAGATTTATTATTAACTTCTATTTAAAATATGCATTAATAATAATAATAAATATTCATAGTTATTAATCATACAAATTTAGATTTATTATTCTAATTTTATTAATAAATATTACTATTTAATAAAAATTCAGATTTATTATTATAACCTCTAGTATATTCATGGTAATGAATAAATGTTCATGTTTATTGATAATAAAAATTCTAACTTATTATTTAATCCTCTATTTATATATGCATTGCTATAAATAACTATTGATATTTATTAATAATAAATACCAGATTTATTATTTTAACTCCTATTTTAAAGTATGCACTGATAGGAATAAATATTCATATTTATTAATAATAAAAAAATCATATTTATTATTCTAGCCTGTATTTAAAGCATGCATTTATATGAATAATACATATTCAGATTTATTAATAATGAATATTTATATTTATTATTCTAACCCCTATTTAAAACATGCATAGGAATAGGAATAATACATATCCTTATTTATTATTCTAACCTGTTTAAAATATGCATATTTATTAATCGTATCAATGCACATTTATTAATAATAAACATCTATTTAAAATTTACATTGACATTAATAATTATTACAAAATGTAAATGGTAAAATAGTGAAATTTCCTAACTTTTTATGGCTGTATTAGTGTAAAAATCTATGAATTGTTGTTCGTTCAAAACTTTCATTTACTATATCAAACAACAGTGAAGTTTTGCAACTCTAAATGTCTGGTGTTGCATTTTAGCAAATTAAACCTTGATGCAAATACATAACTAATGGCTTCCTAAAGTATGAATCCGAATGCTTGATGCTTAAACTCTATATCATTGGTGCTTATCAGGAAGTGGCCCCATTCAGCTGTGGCAGTTCCTGCTGGAGCTGCTGACCGACACGAGCTGTCAGAGCATCATCAGCTGGACCGGAGACGGCTGGGAGTTCAAACTCACCGACCCCGACGAGGTGAGGAGCCCTCGCATCTCTTCACTTCTACCTTTAGAAGGGATGTAACGATATCAAAATCTCACAATACGATAATATTGTGAAGATTTTAAAGTTAAATTATTCTATTTAATGCACTTTGAGAGTTCAAATTTAAAAGCTCCAACCCATGTTTCTTAACTAAGAAAACTTAAGTCAGAAAAAAGTCAGTGAATTGACTTGTACCTGAACTTTAAAGGGGACTCAACCCTCTTTTTATTTGTGATATTCTCAGTCTAAATTACATTCACACTGGTGTTTCAGGAAGCCAAACAAATTAGAATAGAATAATAATAATAGCAACAGTGACAGTAATAGCCATATATTGTAAAACAGTTGCACTGGAAAATAAATGAAAATGTATATTATTTATGCTTTACACTACAGTAGGGAAATTACAAAACTTCTTTCCTCATTTCTACACTTGAAAGAGATATTTTGAATTTGGCCTGCATTTAAACCGCTTGCTGTCAGTAATTCATACTGCACTGCGCTTTTATTTTGAAGGAAACTCCAGCTTCAGTGAAAGCAAAAACAAAAACACATCTCGCTACAAATCTAGTGAAACTCTGTAATCATCTGCAGCTGAAATAAAGCATAACTTCATTCCCAAACGCGCGCTAAACTCGCAGCACATGAAATAAACGAGTTGACTGCATTCATTCAGTGTGAACAGAGCTGTTCTGAGACGCAGAAAACACCGGATCACCAGCTGATCATCTGAACGAAGTGAGCGCTTCGCTTTAAAACACGCAACAAACACAGACTTGATGAAGAGATTAAGCATATTGTGCTTTCGGTTTGAGTTCGTTTGACAGATAGCATAATGGATCCAAAACACAACTTTAAAGACCTTTTATGTTAGAATAAGAAGTTTAAATATATTTTAAAAACTACTACAACTTTTAGCCCGAAAGACTTATCGTTTCATATCGTCATGTGACCACGATAATACCGAGACAGTTTTGCTATCGCGATATCACGCTATTGAAAACATGATTATCTCACGTGCTGTTCTTGTGCCGTCAGGTGGCGCGCCGCTGGGGAAAGAGAAAAAACAAGCCTAAGATGAACTACGAGAAGCTGAGTCGAGGCCTGCGCTACTACTACGACAAGAACATCATCCACAAGACTTCAGGGAAACGTTACGTGTACCGCTTCGTCTGCGACCTGCAGAACCTGCTGGGATACACGGTGGAGGAGCTGCATGGCATGCTGGGAGTGCAGCCGGACACCGAGGACTGAAGCGGCGGCGGGAAACCTGGCGTCACGTCCAGACCTCAGAGAAGGTCTCTGTTTGAGGAGAACGGCCGGTTCGGTCGACGCACGCTTCTCGCTGCAGTTCTTCGTCAGCCGAGCGTTGAACACACTTTAAAACACTGGATCTGATCTTTTGACACTGTGTTCACTGAACCAGACGATTCCTGTAATAATGTAGATTCACCAAGAGACGGAAGAGAGTTGATTTTTCCAAGCACACGGCTGGGATTGCCTTAGCTGTGATTATCGCAGCGGAGCTTGTGATGCCTTCGGAGAGTTTCTGATCGATTGATTTATTGAGAACCGCATTTTCAGGTTTGAATCACTTCTGGTGGCCTTTCTAATAGAGAGACTGAGCATTATTAACAATCACTCTGAACTTTGTTTTAACTCTTTCCCTGCCTCTTTTCACTGTTATACGCTAGGGGGCGCTATTACGCATCTCCTGAATGAGTCTAGAAAGTGCTGATCAAAAACACAGGCGAGGAAGATGCAGAAACAAGCGATCTAATAAGTATGCATATGAAAAATAATGCGATCATGAACACTAACCGCATATAAATGAAAACTGCCTAATGTTACAGAGTGAAATGTGGATCCAGAAAGTGGTAAAGGCCTGTTTGGGAGTACTGATGGAAGCCATCTACTGCATCTTTGCTTTGATAATATTACTGAATATGATCCAGATGTAGTATTTGATAAAAATGCAATTTTCTCTGCTTTTTGCTCAATGTTGCTTATTTTATGAAACCTACCTACATTCAAGTGTTGATTTAAAAAAACAATGCTTGAAGCTAGAATAAAACTGATTTTTTTTTTGTTTGAAAGTAGAGGGTCTGATTTTTATTTTGATGTATTGCATGTTCAGATATTCATACAACAAAATATTCTGGGGCCATGAAATTTTAGTGAAAATCAGCAAAAATGCTGGCGGTGGCTGGTAACTTTTTTCAAAAACGCTGGCGGGGAAAGAGTTAATATTGATTTGGTCCAGGATTTTTCGTTTTCCTGATATTCCTGTATATTTTGTGAGTGTTTCAGTAGAAACCGCTGATCTTCTGTGTATTTATTGGAGGATAGCTGGTCTATGGAGGGATTTCGTATCGTTGCTTGTTTTCGCTCAGGCCAAAGGGACGTGGAGGTTTCACGTCTGAATGTTTACGTTTACCAAAGTTACGAGATGCGGTTAACCTGCGGGTGTTTGGCAGACGCTGAACTGAAAGCTGCTGTAATCTGCTTTCGCTTCGCACATCAATGATTGATTGTCTCGTTCTGATCTCACAGGGAACGACTTTCAGGATCAGAACAACTGTTTGACTGTACATTTATGCTGTATATTTACTCCAGACTTCTACACTCTACATCTGCGTTACTCTAGAGACGCAGGACTATTATTATTATCATAATTTATAAAGAAACCGTGTGATTATTCATCGCTGTGTACTTATGTTTGTATGAGTTTATGTTTGTATATAAGTGAGTTTGTTTGTATTTAATCGTTTTCTATATTCAGTTGCTCTTCAGAGCAGGTTTTTGCAGATGAATATGAAAAGAGATTTATGATGATGAGTTTTATTGATCCATTCAAGTGTTTTCAAGAGTATCTCTTTATTATCAAGCCTTTATTAGTCAAAGCAGCGCTGTTTGTGCTGAACGTCACAGTGATTTTACACCGGTGGAAACGTTCATCAGGATTTTGTGTGTCTGAGAGCCGTTTGACTCATGAGAATCTGTCCAGACTTGCATCTTTATGTCATGAAAACGCTGCCAACAGTTTAGTATCTCTGTGAAAATCAACAAATAAATTCTCTTTAAATGATGTGACGTGTGGAGCTGGTTTCTCTCTCTCTGTGTGTGTGTGTGTGTGTGTTTGAGATGTTTGACTGAAGTTATAGTGTCTAGTAAGAAATTAGATCAGCGGTTCTGAAGTTTTCTGAATCCAGGCTCAACAACATTCAACAATATATGACTCCAAGCAGTCTAATAATAAGTTTCCTGCTAAACAAAACCTAGTTTAGTCCATGGAGGCTCATAGTTTCTGTACACTGTAGGATTCCTAAATTTTAAGAGCACAGTCTGTTGTATTTTATTCATTTCAATAGTTTTTCTAGGTCTAGAAATCACTCTTTTGAAATCAAACTTCATTTATGCTCATTTTCCATGGCTGTGAATCCTGGTTCTTCAGTGAGAAACAAAGTGAATTAAACACGTTATTTTTAGTTATTTTAGCTTATTTTTAAGCTTGTTTTGTCTTGTTTTAAGTCATCTTGAGGCCCCTAGTGGACCCCGGACCCCTGGTTGAGAAGCTGCATTAGTGACTCAGAAGCTTGTGGTTGAGTGTGTTTAACCTGCAGCTCTCAGACATTAAACACACACACACACACACAGCTGAGTCAACACTCCTAATAGAAACTCAACTGATGCTCTTCATACACAGCTGCCCTCTGCATACGGCCGGAAACACACACACACACACACACACTTCACTGATGAGTGTGTGTGTGTGTGTGTTAATGAATGCTCCTCCTGTGAAGAGCTAATAGCCAATTACAAACATCATGAGAGATGATTTATTGCTGAACACAGAATGAGCAAATCTGAGACGGGAAAGAATCAGGAACCAAACAGATTATTATCTGTTCAGTAACCAGTTCTGTAGCATATTTAACTAAATCTAACAATAGAGCTTTTCACACTATGCTTAACCCCGGGTTATCTGTTATTCTAAACTTTTAAATCTGGTAAAGGTGTATTTTCACTTGAAATTTCATTTGAAGTGGGGTTATCTAATGAAGCAGCTGAAGACTCCTCATCCACAGGTACTTAACTAAACAGCTGTAATTTTACTACAATTCTACTATAAACATACTATAATTTTACCAGAAACACTAAAATTCAACTAAATTGGACTGCTCATTCTTCATTATCCACCTTTTTTTCCTGGACATTTCCAGTCTCTGGTGTTCCTAGTCAAATTAACATTTTCTGAGCCGATAACACTGCTGAAAAAAACAATTGACACCATCACAAAATTTGTAATGGTTTTACTGGTTATAATTGGACTTGTATTGGTTTTAATGGAAACTGTAATGGACCCTGTGGGTTTCTACTGGTAACTGGTCATCCTCTATTGGTGGCTTGTTAAAACCAATAAATCCTAATGGAATATGTCCTAAAACACACTACAGAAAAACATTTTTTAATGGTTTTAATGGTTAAAAGTTGATGGTTTGTAATATTTGTAATGGTATTTGTAGTGGAAACCATTAGGATTTTCAGTGATGGTTCTATTGTTTTGTTTTTTTGTTTTTGTTTTGTTTTTTTCCAGCTGGGAATATAATGTTAAACCTATTTTAAAAAGCACATATTGATATACAGGTGCATCTCAATGAATTAGAATGTCGTGGAAAAGTTAATTTATTTCAGTAATTCAACTCAAAACTCGTGTATTAAATAAATTCAGTGCACACAGACTGAAGTACTTTAAGTCTTTGGTTCTTTTAATTGTGATGATTTTGGCTCACATTTAACAAAAACCCACCAATTCACTATCTCAACAAATTAGAATATGGCGACATGCCAATCAGCTAATCAACTCAAAACACCTGCAAAGGTTTCCTGAGCCTTCAAAATGGTCTCTCAGTTTTTTGTGCTCCAGGGTCACATTTGTTCTGTGGAACATAAAATAAGATATTTTGAAAAATGTCTCTTAAAATGTATTTGAAAGTCAATGGAGTCTAGATTCTTCAATTGATCTTTTGTGTTAAATTCTGTATAAGTCATACAGTTTTAAAATAACATGAGGGTATAGATGTGTATTTTTGGGTAAACTATCCCTTCAATAATTGTACAGTAAACACACACAAAACACACATCGCTGCGTCTATACTGTACTCTGTTGTACATTAGAATGACTCAAGAGTGAATCTGAGTCAGCCAGTTCTGGTTCAAACTCACTGTGCTTGAGTGTCATTAATATATGAGTGTCGTTTGTAGAAGCAGACAAACACACACACACACACACACACACACACGTTTGTTTGGCTATCTTAGTGAGGACATTGCATAGACTTGCATTGTTTTGTTTCAGGTTAATGATATTTTCTATCAGCTTATCCATCACAGAAACATCTGCAGAACAAGATTTACACCAAACACAAGATTTGGCTGATTTAAAAGCCTGTTTATCTATTAGTGAGAAGCAGTAAAATGCCTCACTAGTGGGTTGGGTTGGCAAAGTATTTCACAATATAAGTGAAGACATTTGGCTCTAATTAAACTAGTACACACACACACACAGAGTTTTATTCGGCTTTTCCCTGTAATGTAATAAAGGCCAGTCATTACAGCAGTTTGACGTCATGCTGTCATGGCAACTAGCCTGCGTTTCATTAAAACACTGCAGCAAGTCCCTGCGAGACTTTGTCTTTTATCTTTATTTCATTGAGCAGGAAAACACAGTTCATTATTATAGAGAAATCTGACATCAGCTGCAGAAACATAAAAAAAGAGAACAATTTGTTTGTGCAAAACTATTTATAAAATAAATTAATTAGGCCTATATTGTATATTATACATTATATATATATATATATATATATATATATCTCACTTATATCACTTTCTGACACGACAAGAGTCCAATTGAGCCGCGAGTTCTTCCATCTAAAATTCATTAACCGACAGCAACACAAAACTGACCGGAGCTGCTCCAGTGGACTGGATAAAGCCTAAAACTTTCAGATGACACACCGCTCATTTTTCCGTCACTGTAAGTTACTAAAACCACACATGAAATCACGTAAAGCACGGTAGACACGTGTTTGTGTGGCAGAGCAGCTAGTAGACATCTAGTTGTCCAGTCCTGTTCACACAGCGCCTGTTTTTCGAGAATGCGTTTGTGAGTCATGAAAACTTACAGGTGTGAGTTCGGTTACAGAATGTGGTTGTCACACCCGTAAATAACCGAACTGTGTGTGAACGTAACCGTATTAAGGACTCAAATACAAGACTGATAACCGTATTCTGCTGCTGTGTACATGGCCTTATGTTCACTCCTATATATATATAGGGCTGGGTAAAACATATCGATATCTCGATTTTAATCGATTCTCATTTTTACGAAACAATATTGATTCTTAAATCTCAAGAATCGATTAGTCTAGCCTGTTTTCAGTTAATGGATGGAACATTGAAGGGCATCCATTAACTGAATGGATCCAATATATGTGACCCTGGATATATATGTCACAAGGGTCAATTTTTTGAAATTGAGATTTATACATTGTCATTTATACATCAAAGCTGAATAAATAAGCTTTCCATTGATGTATGGTTTGTTAAGATAGGACAATATTTGGCTGAGATACAACTATTTGAAAATCTGGAATCTGAGGGTGCAAAAAGATCTAAGAAAATCGCCTTTAAAGTTGTCCAAATGAAGTTCTTAGCAATGCATATTACTAATCAAAAATTAAGTTTTGATATATTTACGGTAGGAAATTTATAAAATATCTTCATGGAACATGATCTTTACTTAATATCCTAATGATTTTTGGCATAAAAGAAAATGGATAATTTTGACCCATACAATGTATTGTTGGCTATTGCTACAAATACAGATGCATCTCAATAAATTAGAATGTCGTGGAAAAGTTCATTTATCTCAGTAATTCAACTCAAATTGTTAAACTTGTGTATTAAATAAATTCAGTGCACACAGACTGAAGTAGTTTAAGTCTTTGGTTCTTTTAATTGTGATGATTTTAGCTCCCATTAAACAAAAACCCACCGATTCACTATCTCAACAAATTAGAATATGGTGACATGCCAATCAGCTAATCAACTCAAAACACCTGCAAAGGTTTCCTGAGCCTTCAAAATGGTCTCTCAGTTTGGTTCACTAGGCTACACAATCATGGGGAAGACTGCTGATCTGACAGTTGTCCAGAAGACAATCATTGACACCCTTCACAAGGAGGGTAAGCCACAAACATTCATTACCAAAGAAGCTGGCTGTTCACAGAGTGCTGTATCCAAGCATGTTAACAGAAAGTTGAGTGGAAGGAAAAAGTGTGGAAGAAAAAGATGCACAACCAACCGAGAGAACCGCAGCCTTATGAGGATTGTCAAGCAAAATCCATTCAAGAATTTGGGTGAACTTCACAAGGAATGGACTGAGGCTGGGGTCAAGGCATCAAGAGCCACCACACACAGACGTGTCAAGGAATTTGGCTACAGTTGTCGTATTCCTCTTGTGCGTCTTACCTGGGCTAAGGAGATGAAGAACTGGACTGTTGCCCAGTGGTCCAAAGTCCTCTTTTTAGATGAGAGCAAGTTTTGTATTTCATTTGGAAACCAAGGTCCTAGAGTCTGGAGGAAGGGTGGAGAAGCTCATAGCCCAAGTTGCTTGAAGTCCAGTGTTAAGTTTCCACAGTCTGTGATGATTTGGGGTGCAATGTCATCTGCTGGTGTTGGTCCATTGTGTTTTTTGAAAACCAAAGTCACTGCACCCGTTTACCAAGAAATTTTGGAGCACTTCATGCCTCCTTCTGCTGCCAAAACCACCAAAAGTTGGTTAAATGATCATGGTGTTGGTGTGCTTGACTGGCCAGCAAACTCACCAGACCTGAACCCCATAGAGAATTTATTGAGATGCACCTGTATACCTGTGCTACTTATGACTGCTTTTGTGCTCCAGGGTCACATATCACAATAAGCATTGTGCTTTGGTACTTTTAATATGAAACAAAGTCTCAGATTTCAAATTCTGTCCTTTGTATTCTGTCCAAAAAATGCGTTCTTTTTTTTTTGTTTGTTTGTTTGTTTTTTTTGGCGCTGTCTAATCTGGAGTGACAGATCGCTGTAGCGCCTCAGTTCAACAGACGTGGCAAGATGCTCCAAGATGCTTCAAGAAACCTTCCTGCAAAGCTACAGTACTGTTAAAAGTTTTAGGCACTTGTGTAAAATGCTGTAAAATGAGGCTGTCAAAAGTAATGTCATAAATAGATTTTCTTTATCAATTAATTTAAATCAACATTTGTTGTGAGCATCCTTTTAAAGCAGCTTTTGCCCTCGGTGCACTTGAGCAGAGTTTCTCAGAAGCTTTGCAGGTTTCTTGAAGCGCCTCGGAGACGTTGCCACAGTTCTTCTGGATTTAGTCTGTCTCAGTTTGTTCTTTTTCTTCATGTTATTCCAGACAGACTGGATGATGATCAGATCAGATCTCTGTGTGTCAGACAAAAATCTCACTGGATTATTACAATTAATGACAAAATAAATGTTTTGAAATGTAAACTGATATTTCTTACTGACACACTACAGCAAAAGATAGAAATAACTGACAACACCATTTTTTAGCTGCTGGAAATACTAGTGTTCTAATCATTTTGGCCACCACTGTGTGTGTGTGTGTATATATACACACACACACGCATATATAGGCCTGTATATATGTGTGTGTGTGTGTATACAGTGCTGCTTGAAAGTTTGTGAACCCTTTAGAATTTTCTATATTTCTACATAAATATGACCAAAACATCATCAGATTTTCATATAAGTCCTGAAAGTAGACAAAGAGAGCCGAATCAAACAAGTGAGAGAAAAATATTTTCTTTGTCATTTATTTATTAAGAAAATGATCCAGTGTTACATATCTGTGCGTTGCAAAAGTATGTGAATCTCTGCTTTCAGTATCTGGTGTGACCCCCTTTTGCTGCAGTAACTGAAGATAAAGTTTCTTGTAAATGCTGATCAGTCCTGCACAATAACATGTAGGAGTTTTAGCCCATTCCTTAGTGCAAAACCACTTAAACTCTGTGATGTTGGTGGGTTTCCTCCTATGAACTGCTTGCTTAGGTCCTTCCACAACATTTTAATTGGATTAAGGTCTGGACTTTGACTCAGTCATTCCAAAACATTAACTTTGTTCTTCTTTAAGTATTCTTTGGTAGAATGACTTGTGTGCTTGGGATTGTTGACCCACGTTCCCCTGAGACTCTGTTCTTAAACAGATGTGCTGACGTTTTCCTTTAGAATTCGCTGGAATAATTCAGAATTCAGAATCAGAATCAGAATCAGAATGAGCTTTATTGGCCAGGTATGCTTACACATACGAGGAATTTGTTTTAGTGACAGAAGCTCTACAGTGCAACAGAAAGACAGCAACAGGACAGGACACAAATAATAAAAGAATAATATATAAATAGGCAATGTACAAATAGCAAAAACATATAATATAGACAATTATGGTGTACAGGTCTGATATGTGCAAATTTGAAATGAAAAAATAAGTATGTGTGGTAAATAAATAATTTATAATAGTGCTGTGTGTTCCACGTTTAATGTCAAGTGTTCATGAGATGGATCTGATCATGTTTGTGGAAGTGAATCATTGGCTAATGTTAATGTTCATGAGCCCACCATCAGAAGAACACTGAGCAACCATGGCGTGCATCATTCATCATTCATTGTTCCATCAATGATGGCAGGCTGTCCTGGCCAAGATGCAGCAAAACAGATCCAAGCCATTATACTAGCACCACCATGTTTCACAGATGGGATAAAATTCTTAAGCTGGAATGCAGTGTGTTCTTTTCTTCGAGCACAATAGCTTCTCATTTAAACCAATAAGCTCTATTTTGGTTTCATCCATTCATTAAACCTTTCTCCAATAGTCCTCTTGCTTGTCCACGTGATCTTTAGCAAGAAATTTTCTTTTTGGAGAACAGTGGCTTTCTTCTTACAGCTCTGCCATGCATACCATGATTACTCAGTGTTCTCCTGATGGTGGGCTCATTAACATTAACATTAGCCAATGTGAGAAAGGCCTTTAGTTGCTTAGAAGTTACCCTGGGAACTTTTGCAACCTCGCAGACTATTACACGTTCTGCTTTGGAGTGATCTTTGTTGGTCGACCACTTCTCGGGAAGGTAACAGTGGTCTTGAATTTCTTCCATTTGTACACAAACTGTCTGACTGTGGATTTGTGGAGTCCAAACTCTTTAGAGATGGTTTTGTAACCTTTTCTAGCCTGATGAGCAACATCAACTCTTTTTCCGAGGTCCTCAGTAATCTCCTTTGTTCGTGACATGATTCACTTCCACAAACATGATCAGACTTTGATAGATCCCTGTTCTTTGAATAAAACAGGTCACGTACTGATATTTGATAGTCATTGCACTGACTGAAAACACCTCTGCACAGATGGACTCTAATTTCACCTTTAAATTAACTGCTAATCCAAGAGATTCACTTACTTTTGCCACTCACAGATATGCAATATTGGATCATTTTCCTGAATAAATAAATGACAAAGAAAATATTTTTGTCTCATTTGTTTGATTGGGTTCTCTTTGTCTACTTTCAGGACTTGTGTGAAAATCTGATTGTGTTTTGGGTCATATTTATGCAGAAATACAGAAAATTCTAAAGGGTTCACAAACTTTCAAGCAGCACTGTATAAATACAGTATATATATATGCATATGTTTGTGCATTGAGGGTAGCCTGAATGTTTGAACAGTTTATGCATTCACTGGGAATCAAACCTATAAGCTCGGTTGCAAGCGCATGCTGTACAGTTTGAGCTGCAGCACTGATGTGTGCCTGAGTCAGATTCACACGTTCGTTTGGAAGCACACATGAGCAGAGATGCGCTGACAGGCCGATCCTCTCGCAGGTATCTGCATGAATCCGCCTCCGCTGAACGCCCACACACACACATTATCAGCGCCGGACCTGCTAAACCAGCCTCTGAGACACAAACAAAGAGTCAATGATTGACAGCACCAGCCTGCTGGTGTTTCTTGGGAAACGTCTTGCTGGAGCGTCACTTACGGTCAGCGCCGGGCTGAGGGAGGAGTCGCGCTCCTCGGCACCTCCTCTGCTCTGAGACCGAACAAAAGAAGAAGCCAGCCAGCACTTGATCCCTCCAGAGTCAGAGCTGGCTGGGTTTGAGCTCAGCACAGTTTGTGTTTGTCAGACAGGAATCTTGTCGTTGCATTCACACAATCACAGGACGGCCTTGAAGTCACAGTAACCCTGATGTGAACGTCCTCTGTTCAGATACGACATGCACAACAGTGAAACTCTGAAAACCACAATGCCACGTTGCTTCGAGAACATTTGCGCAATCCCAAAAACATGCAAATTTCCCGCGGTGGGCGTGTTGAGACGGCTGCAGAGGATCCTGGATGTTCAGTGCGGTCAGATTGTGATGCATGGAAAAATGCTTACTGAGTCAATCAGAATTCACACTGGTATGAAGCTCGTTGACGGCTGTTTGGGATAATTATTTATCTGAGATAACCTGTGAGGTCTGGTAATGGAGCGCTAGTCAGCGTTGTGCAAACACAGACAGACACACCTGCGTTTATGAGCGTTTATGACACACGGCAGCTGCTGCATGTGAAGAACTCACTCATGAACTTCCTTTACTTATTAATGTGAGGTGCAGTGTGTGACACATCAGCGCAGGGATTTCTCCACAACACTTCACTAACTGTGTTTGCTAACTCAACTATCGCCACTAATGCTCATAGTCACACTGACCCGAGGCAGTTAAAGCAGATTGTGTTACTCTTCTGGTAGATATAAGCATGCCAACAGTTTAACTAACTTTTACTAACTTACTAAGTAAGATTTCTCCCCTTAAAGGTACAATATGTAAGATTTAGTAATAAAATATCCAAAAACTATTTGCACAGTATTATACATTTCATGCAGTTGTGTATTTATGTTATCCCAAAAGTTCCCAAGGATTTGTAAATCCAGAGAAATTCCAATTTTAAATAATGACTCGTCCCTGGTCATTGTCGCCGATCAATGACGTAACATCCGCATATCCCCAGTTTCCTCTTGTAGAAACTATGGCGACACACAGACACAAATGCTGCAGTACAGTTAAACTAAATCAATTACAGCTGTCGCGAATAAAATGAAAAGTGTTTACCACAGCGTTACATTTAGATCTGCTCAATTTTGCGCCATGATTTTTTTAAATGCCATTTTACAGTGTTGCTCATTATAACCAATCACACACGAGTCTGTTGAGCTTATGAATACAATGGCCAATCAGATGCGTTCAGATGAGTTTTTGGTTCACTGCACGCGCTCGCTGACTGAATTCAGCTCTCACGCAAATTCTCTCATCATAGACAACAAAGTGTAGATGTAGGTATGATGTAAGAGATTCATAAAACTGTGTATTGACAGCTTTACTGAGTATAAGGGGAGTTTTTTGAGAGTGCTTAAACTCGCGCTAGACTTATGTCAGTCATAATGTTCTTTGACAATGTAAGTTCTTTGCTCACATTCTCTGTATTCGCTGTTTAAAATAACTGTGGAATGTACAGGTAATAAAAAAATAATCCATTACCTCATCCGTGAAAGTCCTCCTTCATAGCGTCATCAAGCTTCGCATTTGTTATTGTTTTGAAAATGCGACCTCTAGTGGTGAAAACTTATTGAAACATATTGTACCTTTAAACTTTTGACCTAACCTAACAACGTCCAGAACACCCAGCAACCAACAAACAACAACCCAGAAACCTTAGCAACCACCCAGAACACCCTAGCAACCACCTAACAACCTAGAAACCACCCAGAACACCCTAGCAACCACCTAACAACAACCAACAACACCCTAGCAAGCACCTAACAACCCATAAACCTTAGCAACCACTCACAATATCCTAGCAACCACCTAACAACCTATAAACATTAGCAACCACCCAGAACACCCTAACAACCACCTAACAATAACCAACAACCCCCAGCAACAACTCTGAAATCTTAGTAACCACTAACAACACCCTAGCAACCACCTAACAACCTAGAAACATTAGCAACCACCCAGAACACCCTAACAACCACCTAACAACAACCCACAACACCATAGCAACAACCCAGAAACCTTAGCAACCAATAACAACACCCTAGCAACCACCTAACAACCTAGAAACATTAGCAACCACCCAGAACACTTCAGCAACCACCTAACAACCACCAAAAACACCATAGTAACCCCCGTAATAACAACCCACAACACCCTAGCAACCACCTAACAACAACCCAGAAACCTTAGCAACCACTAACAACACCCTAGCAACCACCTAACAACCTAGAAACATTAGCAACCACCCAGAACACTTCAGCAACCACCTAACAACCACCAAAAACACCATAGTAACCACATAATAACAACCCACAACACCCTAGCAACCACCTAATAACAACCCAGAAACCTTAGCAATCACCCAGAAAACCCTAACATCCACCTAACAACAACCCAGAAACATTGGCAATCACCCTGAATGCCCTAGCAACCATCTAACAACTAAGCATCCAATCACAACACCCTAGCAATTACCTAACAACAACCCAAAACCTTAGCAACCACCCAGAATGCCCTAGTTACCATCCAATAACCACTCAGAATGCCCTAGCAACCGCACAGAACACCGTAGCAACTACATAAAAACAACCCAGAACACCCTAGCAACCTCCTAATAACAATCCAGAACACCTTAGCTACCACCTAACAACCCAGAATGCCCTAGCAACTACTAACAACACCTTAGTAACCACCTAAAAACCACCCAAAAACACCCAGCAACCAACTAACAACCCAGAAACCTTTGTAACCACCTAACCCAGAAACCTTAGCAACCACCCACAATGCCCTAGCAATAATCTAATAAACACTCAGAATGCCCTAACCTCTAACAGCTTAGCTACCACTCATTACACCCTAGCAACCACCTAACAACAACCCAGAAACCTTAGCAATCACCGACAATTCCCCAGCAATAATCTAATAAACACCCAGAATGCTCTAACATCTAACAGCTTAGCTACCACTCACAACACCCTAGTAACCAACCAGAACACCCTAGCAACCACCTAACAAGAACCCAGAGCACCCTAGCAACCACCAAGAACATGGACCTGGACCTTAAGATGGTAAAATGATATAAAATAACAAAAACCAGCATTAAAGTAAGAACTGAACTCAAGAAATTTCCAGCTATGTAAACAAGTGGGACTGTAAAACTCCATGGGCTTTCTAACATTGTCTAGTTATGAAAAGATGTAATTGTGTAGAACATGTGAACGTGTTCATTACACAGATACAGAAGTGGAACTGAGCAGTGCATGATCATACACATTCATCTGTGTGTGTGTGTGTGTGTGTGTGAGTGTGTAAAGGTGGGTCTCATATCAAGCGCTGGTTCATGTCGATGGTTGTGGAACTCTGGAATTCCTCTTTCGGTTCAGAACTAGCTGACACACGCAGACTGGAATTAGCACAAGAGAGTGTGTGTGAGAGTGAGTGAGTGTGTGTGTGTGTGTGCTGGAGGTGCTTGATTAGCAGAGCGGCAGGGCGTGGGAAGACCTGAGATCTTTGACAGGGACACACTGTGAGATTCTCACCGCTCCCGCTGAACGTCTTCACACTCGCACCATCATCGTGAAACATGGCACTGAATATTCAGCTGTGAAACACACTCATTCAGCAGACAGATGAAGGAGAACACGAGGCCTCGGGCGGGAAGATCATCAGATAAAATACATTCACGCTGATTCACACTAGCGTTATGAAGCGTCTCTGAATGAGCAAACCTAACCAGGAAAACTTTTGAATGATAGAATTGTGCATTACGTATTTAAACAACTTTTATTGAGCGTTCCCTGCTTTTGTTCAAATATTGTTCAAATGTTTTGTTGCATGTTTATTAGAGTGGTAAATATAACTCAGTCCTTAATTTAATTTAAACATATAATTTTATCAAAATTATAATAAAATATCCCTATAATAAATTATGAAATAAGAAATGGCACCAAAAACTTTAATAAAATTTAAATGTTAATAACAACATTCCAAATATTTGTATTTAAATGGCTTTCGTTGAGGTTTCATTGCTTTTTTTAAAATGTATTTTTTTCTGAACTACAATCCAGTCCATTTTTTCAATAGAAATTGATTGTTTTGTTTTCAAAAATTATAAAACACTCCTATAATAATAAATGATACAATTTTGTAATAAAACGAAAAGTATCTGTCTTTATTTTCACTTTAGGTTTCACTGCTTTTGTTCAAATATAATATTTGCTAAAGGTCCATTTTTAATATAAAATTAAAATGATTTTTTAAAAATTATAATAAATATTCCTATAATAAATGATGTAATAAAAAAATGGCAAAATACAATGATTTAAATATTTTTATAATAAAATAGCCAAGAATATATCAGTTTCAGTTTTATTTCAGCAGAACTTGACCTACAGTTGCTGCTTCTTGTAATTAATGGTTGTGGCGCCACCTCGTGTCCAAACTCAGAAACACAATTCACTTGAACTAAATAAAGACATTCACATCACACCAACATAAAACAACATCACATCTTTAATGCAAAAATGCAAACCAGTGTACAGTGCTTTCTTCATGTGTAGAGGTTGCTCTGAAGCTCGCTGACTCGTGTGATCTTCTGCAGCACGTCTGCGCTGGGACTCGGATCCAGCTGGAATCAAGAGACAAAGCCTGAGTCCCGTGAGACGTGAAGCAGTGAAGCTCAGAGAAGCTCACACTCACCTTCAGCACTGCGCTCACAGCTGCTCTGTATGTCTGCATGCTGAGAGAGTCCGGCTGCAGAACATCACTGTAGCACTGATAGAGAACAGCTGCGATCCGCTGAACCTGACAGTGACTGAGCACTGCACACACACACACACACACACACACACACACACACAGATACACACACACACGTGTGCGCACAGATACATACAGACGCACGCACGCACACACACACACACACATTTATGGTATTCATTTAGTAGTTGTTGATTACTCGTCTATCTTTTGTTAATAAAATTATTTTATTACACTTGTGTCTTCCTTGTGTTGATAATGCAGTAAAGGTTCTACAAGTTAGATCTCCCACCAGTCTTTTTTATGTGATGTACTCATAACCACACCTTAAGTGACACGTGATCCAAAAATCATAACGTCAACACTATTTTGCCCCTAGGTTGGCAAAAGCAAAATTCACTACACTACGTATATAGAATAACCGTTTTATAAAAGCAATAAGACCTGTGAAGCCATGGTTTACAGTGAGTTTATAACAGCTAACGGGGTTTTAGCTGTTATAAATGCCCCTTAGCTGTTATAAATTCACTGTAAACCACAGCTTCTTGGGGCTTTCTGCTTTATTACAAATTATTAAATAAGTGATCTGTAGTGTGTGAGTGATCATCAGTACCTGCCGCAGCCAGTCCGGTGCTGATGTTGGGCTGCTCGAGGGCCGGACTCGCGACGGGGCCCGTGTGCGTGCTGGTCCTCAGAGAGCGCAGGAAGGGCACACTGCTCTCACTCAGGTAGTCTGATGTCTTATACTCAGCTACACTGCAGTCAGAGAGAACGGTCACTGTCAGGTCCCTCGTCTGAACACAGCCTAACACCTGCAGACGAACACCACACGCGTGAGCCACCGATCCATCACACTCAGACGACTAATCGCTCTCTCTCGTGTTAGTGCTTCACCTTCTCTGTCCACTGGAACTGCTGATCTTCAGCCACGTAACAGGAGCACTGGCATATCAGCACCTGCATGCATTCAACACACTCAATCTATCAGCACAGCTTTTGTGTTTCTTTCTGGAGCTGATCTGAGCTCACACACCTCAGTTTTTAAGCCAATATGTGACCCTGGACCACAAAACCAGTCATAAGGGTCAGTTTTTTGAAACTGAGATTTATACATCATCATAAATAAGCTTTCCATTGATGTATGGTTTGTTAAGATAGGACAATATTTGGCTGAGATACAACTATTTGAAAATCTGAGGGTGCAAAAAAATCTAAATATTGAGAAAATAGCCTTAGTTCTTAGCAATGAATATAACTAATCAAAAATTAAATTTTGACATATTTATGGTAGGAAATTTACAAAATATCTTCATGGAACATGATGTTTATTTAATGTCCTAATGATTTTTGGCATAAAAGAAAAATGGATAATTTTGACCCATACAATGTATTGTTGGCTATTGCTACAAATATACCTGTGCTACTTATGACTGCTTTTGTGCTCCAGGGTCACATTTATCCAGAAATAACTTTGCAGTAGTCTTAAGTCCTATTCGGACAGGACTAGTTTTCTAAAGTACGTTTGAGTTTCGATTCTTATCATCCGACGTCTACAATTTTCATGTACCAATTCGGACAGGACTAACATCTCCATGTTTATTACAGAGGTGGGAGGGTCTGTTTTGTTGCAGAGATCACACGCGCTGTATGCATGCATGGTGTATTGTTATTCAGATTGATACTATAACCACAGTTTTACTACAAATACCATGGTACCATGCTATAGCTAGTATAGCAAAACAATGGCTAAAGTGTGGTTACTTTAGTTTAACTATTTTATTTTTTTAATTATTTGTAGTAAAACCATGTTTAATTTTCATAAAGGTACTTATGTAATTAAAACATTATGTAATTGAGTGCAGATATGAACGTGAGCAATCTTAGCTGACGCTGATATTACAGAAGACAGTCTTAACAGTTTAAGTGATCTGGCTCTTGATTTTATTATTGTTATTTTTTATTTCTTTGCCGGGAGGCAAACATCAAAAATGCACGCGGTAAGAGCGTCTACGGTAATTCACGTTGGCCAAAAGACACAAGGAAACACGTTAAAAAAATATTGTCACAATCACAGACATTCGGGATTACTTTTCTCAGAGGATCACTGAGTTTTACGAAAAACAGCAGGTAATTTGCTCTGGAATTATTACAAAAAAACAGACGTGGCAGATTAAAATGGCAAAGTACATCTGTGAAACACAAAACACACTAACGACCCCCTGTAAAACTAGTCCCGTCCGAATAGGGTAGGGCTGTCAAAATCTCTGAAAAACTAAATTTGAATTTTGTACTTAAATATTATCAATATTCAAATTATATTTGAATTTAAAAGGAATAATTTCAGTTAGGGGGGAAAAAAGCTTTTGGTTTCTCTCCTGAGGCCACAAGAGGACGCGTCGAGCAAAATATTACTAATGCACGATTGTTCAAAGCAATAAAATAACACGACTATATGTGGGAAAAAAAGGGCATAATGTTTATAAACAAATTATAATTAAGTTGCTTAACTATAAACAAAACAGCATCATGTATGTATTCATAGTTTAATACAAAGGGCCAAAAACCAATCACAAAAAGTACTTTTTAATTTAAAAACATGAGATGCAGTGGGATGGGGAAAAACCGCCATGAAGTCTTGAGACATGTTTTTTTTTTAAAGTTGGACTTACATTAATTTTACGTGGCTTTGTAAAGATGTGGCTCTCTTGTGTGAGACACAACGGTGATAGATGTACCTCTAGAAAATGCAATAAATATGCGTTCTGTGTGAACGGCTTGGTTTCAGTTTTGACGTAAACAAGGTCTCTGCACTGATGTTCTGTTTTTCCGCAATATTTTGAATGAACAGCGCAGCAGCGCCGCATCGAGTGGCATTCTAATGCAACGACACTTACATCGTCATCGCATCTCGTGTGCCACTAATAAGGCTGCATGACGCACACCTAAAATTCAAATGCAATGTTTTTGCATTTAAATGTGAATTTTTTATTTTAAATTTGACAAATAATTCGAATTTTTTTGACAGCCCTAGAATAGGGCTTTAGTTATGGATGATAAAGGAACGCTGTTTCTCACCGACGGGCTGTGCTTCTGCTGGTACAGGATGCAGGACGGCTCTCCGGGGCCCGGGGCCGTGTCCGGTCGTCCCGATCCGTGGCTCCGCTCATTCCACAGCGAGACCCACGCGACCGCCGTCCAGTCGCCGGAGCTCAGCACATACGCTGAGATGAACCCTGAAACACACCAGAGCGTCTAGAGTCAATCTGACTCTGCTGCAGCCTAGAATTAAACTGCTGGTTTCATCTGGCCAGAGGAGAACGACACACTACTTCCCTGTTTAATACCGTAAAGCTGCTTTGACACAATCTGCATTGTAAGAGGCGCTATATAAATAATGGTGAGGCTCACCAGTGGCATTCGGACCCACAGCGATGATCAGATCCGAACACGGCACAGATCCGCCGTCTGTCTGCGAGAGCCAATGAACGTCAACAGACCTGAGAGAAAACAAAGATCTGATCAGACACTACTATAATCCTACTTTATATATACACTACAGCCAACTTATATATATATTAACGGTATATATACACACACACTAACCTTCAGAAGTTTGGGATAAACAAGATTTTTAATGTTTTATTAAGGAATTCTCTTCTGCTCACCAAGCCTGCATTTATTTGATCCAAAATACAGCAAAAGCAGTAATACTGTAAAATATTTTTATTATTTAAAATAAATGCTTTCTATTTTAATCTATTTTAAACTGTTATTTAATTTTAAAACTGTAAATGGATTATAGAAATTAATACTTTTATTTAGCAAGGATGCTATAAATTGATCAAAAATGATGAAAAAGACATTTATAATGTTACAAAAGACTTTTATTTCAGATAAATGCTGTTCTTCTGAACTTTCTATTCATCAAAGAAACCTTCTACTCAGCTGTTTTTAACATAATAATAATAAATGTTTTTGAGCAGAACATAAAAATATTATGATTTCTGAAGGATCACGTGACACTGAAGACTGCAGTAATGATGCTGAAAATTCAGCTTTGATCACAGAAATAAATTACAGTTTAAATAGATTCAAATAGAAAGCAGTTATTTTAAATACTAAAAATATTAAAGAATTTTACTGTTTTTGCTGTATTTTGGAACAAATAAATGCAGGCTTGATGAGCAGAAGAGAATTTTTTAAAAACATTAAAAATATTACCGTTCAAAAACTTTTGACTGGTAAAAATAACCAACTTATATACACTATAACCAATTTTATATTGTCCAACCAATGTTATTTCCAACTTTATATGCATAATATCGGACTAATAAGCGCTATAGATGATCAGAATCACGAGATAAATACAGCATCAGAAACACATGCAGCTGAACTGAAAGCGAAAGTATCGTGCGATTATTCAGTCTCTAATAAAACTGATGCAGACTTTATCTGAAATTTTACTGACTCTGTTCATTACATTATGAATAAATATGATCCATGATTTCACCTCTTCTCCTCTATTTCGCGGCGGATCTGCTCATCTTCCTCATTTTCATTCGTCATATCATCATACTCATCCTCTTCAACAGCTCTCGAGTACACCGATAACACTTCACCGAAAAATGTGGCCATATTAGACGATTTATGAGATTAAATCACTCAATACAACTCAAAGATGCTGTGTAACGATCGCTGTTCCGCTGTTAGCCCACACACCGGAAGTACTGGCTGCAGCTTTACGGAAGAGGACTTTTATTTTGTTTAGAGATTTAGTCACATTGCGCCGTGTGAAAATCTGTGTAGAAAGAAAGAAAGAAAGAAAGAAAGAAAGAAAGAAAGAAAGAAAGAAAGAAGTATTTTGAGTAAAATTTATGAGTGTCGAATCACAATTCGAAAAAAAAATTATTGTTGGGGAGTAACTACATGTTACGGAATTACGTAATTTAATGACAAAATAAATGTAACTGTAACCAGTCACAGTTACTGAAGAAAAAAATGTGTAATTAAATTACAGTTACTTATGAAAATGTTAAAGATTACAAAGGAAGTTACATCAAATATTTTCACACACACCCACATACATATTTAATTTATTTATTTATTTATTTGATAAATTGCAGACTGCTCTAAAATATGAGACAGCAATGTTTCAGGAGTTTAGGACACAGAACAGGACACGTGCTTATTTGATAACTGTTTTATTTCCTATTTGGGTTTATGTATATGCTTTATTTTTTAAGACAAACTGTTTTTCCCAAGGCATTGGAAATGTATTCAGATTACTTTTTAAGTGACCAGTAAAGTAACGCATTACTTTTTAATTTAGAAGGAAATATCTGAGTTACTTTTTCAAATAAGTAACACCAGTCACTTTGTTTCCCATGTACTGACCGACAGCTCTGGTGTTGCCATGTTGAGAGAAATCAGGAGTAATATGAACATGTATTTACTCATCTCACCTACACAAAAATAGATTCAGTATTCCTCAAAATTAATAAAAACAGTCAAATGCAAACTCAGAATACTATACAAACCTGCAATAATTTTTATATCATGTATTTAAATAAGCAGACTTTTTACTGATCTGTGTGATCCCGTCTGGAAAACTAACTGAAGTGTACTATAGTAATCGGTACATTAGAACTGAGATCAGTAGTATATTACATTACATCATCTAGGAATGTAAGGGGGAAAACAAGCAGGCCTGCATTATGGGCACTGGCCCATGGGGTCCGTGCGTACTTGGGGCCCAAGCTAGGGGAAGAAAAACCTTTCGCTAACCTTGTTGGCAGAGGCTTTTTAGACTAGCTCCGCCCACCCGTATCCTAGACAACATTACTAAAGACTCGAATTCTACAACAAGTTTAGCGGCATTGAGTAAATCTCTTGGCGTGATGTTTTCTAGCGATAGACCCGAGTTCGAATCCCCCCTAAGCAATGCATTTGGCAGAAACAGGGTTTTTCTTCCTGCTACACCTCTGGATGCAGATGGACCGTTCCGAGCTGAAGTCATAGCGAACCCCCTTTATGGACCTCAACTTCTGTTTTAGCCTATTTTTAACACCACAGAGACCCCTAAACATATCGAGAAATAGAGGGGAGGAGAGAAGCACACCAGAATAAAGAGCAGAGAGCCTTAATATCTAACATTTGCCCGCTTTGTTCAGTTACATTCGAGATGCTGAGTCTGATCTGAGAACTAAATCTAAAGGATGGAAATAAGGCTTCCGATTTTCACACACAAGTATGCTTTATTGTGTGTCTCTATGGTGTTTTATTAGTATTTCTCTGAGGTGTTTTGATCACATCTGTGAGCGTTTGCGGAGCTGCATGCTACTAAAATTAACCATGGTTTTGATTACAGTAAAAGTGTAGTAACTATGGTTTTTGGCGTATTGATTACCATTTGTATAACCACAGATTCAGTAGCAAAACTGATGACACAGCAGTCAGAATCTCAGGATGATATGAACAAGAGCACAGGTGATTATGTGTTTTGGAAAATGAATCCTGGTAGTGGGATACAAAGAGGAATAGGATGAGAAAAGAAAAATTAAGGGAATGAGGTCAATGGTAATTTGTTCCTGATGAAATATAAAGCACTATAGTTGAACATGTTCTTTGTTCTTCTGTATGGAATGATCATAAGGAAAGCTGCCTGCAGGATCATCTACAGGGTTTTTACACTACTTACACATTACAATTACAGTACATAGTAGCAGTACTTCAGATGGGAGGACGTTCACTGTTCTTTGTACTGCAAATACTGTAGCACACACCCTCAAACTCGTAACTGTTGAACTGATTTGTAGTCAAGTACTTTTTACATGTATCTGTGCAGAACTGAGAGTCGACGGTCTAGAGGAGGCAGAGAAAGTCTTTTCTCAGAAGACTAAGAAACTAGTATAACAAATAAGGATATTACCAATACTGTAATACAACTTGGCAGAGGATGCTGTATTTATTTATTTATTTATTGCTGTACAGTAACTGACAGGACATTCCAATGTGTGTTTACTGTTTATTCAGTTGTTTGGTTTTTGTACTTTTCTCTTCTAGTGCTTAAAGATGAAGATAACTTTACAGTAGTGTAATGAAAGTAAACTTTTCTTACAGTTTATTGGTGAATTTTACTGTATCTGCACAACTCTATTTATGCTGCATACTGTAACAGACACTGACTTGCACGATGTTTCGTGTTTCCCAAAAGGAGGTTTTTGTAACAGTGTTTTGAATTGAGCTCACTAGTGTTCTCTAGTCAGGAAAATAGTCTGTGTATTTGACAGGTTTGTGTGTCATCTGAGGCCAAAGATTAGATTCTGACAAAAGAGAATATGATTTTGACTAAAATGTTTGATTTTGACCTGGAAGTTTGAAGTTTGCACAAGTTGGTGTGTAGTTTTGAGATTGTGTTTATAGTTGTGAGAAAATGGTGAATTGTTTCATGAATTGTGTGTTAGCAATCGAGAAAAACTGTAATGATAAGATGGTACAAATGCTTAAATAACATCTATTACACGCTCTCTTTTATATAGTGGCCTTTATGTTTGGATTTAAAGGGAGAAAACTAACTAAAGTACCAAAGTGTACTATAGTAATACTATGGTATTGACTGAGGAAATCATGCATCTGTTTTACTATGGTAATCATTCAGTTCCATGCTATTTAAGCAGAATTAAAGCACTGCAGTGTTTTGTCTGTTATTTCTGTGCCATAAAGAATCTTTATGGGGGGGGGGGCAAGAATCTCATGAAAAGCTGTCATTTTAACCCCCCTCTACAAAATAGTGGATTACTCAGTAAATATACATCCATGACATAATATTTTGATTTTCTTCTTCATCGATGCATTTCTTTCCATTTTTAGCTTGGGATCTCTGGTTGAGTCAACACAGAATGACTCTTTAGTGAATCTGAATATAGCTGGTGAATGAGTGTTTTTCCTCCGCAGTTCTTCTATTACTCCAGTGGGAAGTCGTTTCTGTCCTCGCTGCCGCAGTTTAAGTCTCACGTGGAATGGGCCGGAGACATGAACAAGAAGGATGTGTTGATCCGTGTGATCCAGATGCAGTTCAAGGACAACGGGACGTTCAGCTGCGACGTGAAGAATCCTCCAGACATCTCCGGACAGGTGTCCATCATTAAAGTCAGGGTGGTGCCGTCTGATCCGGGGCCTGAAACTGTCTGAAAGACATTCAGCTCACAGGAATCTGTGCAGATGTGATCAGATCAGAGTTGAAACGGTAATTATGAACACAGTTATACGGTATATCTTTTGTGATGTGGAGGAGAATCTGTCTCAGAGCTGCAGAAATACTGTTGTTCCCACTGCAAAAAATTATTCTCTTACTTAGTATTTTTGTGTTGTTTTCTAGTATAATTATCTAATAATTCTTGAATCAAGATGCATTTATTGTACGTAAATTGTATTGTAAGTAAAATGACTTAAGATTTGATGTATTGTTTTCTGTAAAAAAAAAAAAAAAAAATCAAAATCAAAATTTTGTTTGTTTTTCCTTAAAACAAGCAAAAATACCTGAAAATGGGGGAAGATAAAAAAATAATCTTGTTTAGCCTTTGAATTAAGATTATTTTTCTTACCCCATTGGCAGATATTTTTGCTTATTTTAAGGAAAAACATATTTAGATTTTTTTTTTTTTTTTTTAGAAAACAAGACTTAATATCTTAAATAATTTTGCTTGTTAAGTAAATGCGTCTTGATTCAAGATTTTTTTTTGCAGTGCCCGTACAGTGCTTCCAAAGCTATGCATTTGTAATGTTGTTTTTGCTGTTTTTATGCTATAAAACAGTCTTGTGTTTTTGTATTTTTCTGTTTCTACACTGCAAAAAAAAAAAAAGAAAAAAAAAAAAAAAAAGATTTTCTTAGTATTTTTGTCTTGTTTTCTAGTATAAATATCTAAACATTCTTGAATCAAGATCCATTTACTTGACAAGTAAAATGATTTAAGATATTGTCTTGTTTTCTAAAAAATATATCAAAATTTTGTTAGTTTTTGCTTAAAGCAAGCAAAAAAAAAAAAAAAAAAAATTGCCAATGGAGTAAGAAAAATAATCTTAATTCAAAGGCTAAACAAGATTTTTTTTCTTGCCCCATTGGCAGATATTTTTTTGCTTGTTATAAGGAAAAACTAACAAAATTTGGAATTTTTTTTTAAATTAATCAATTAATTTTTTTACAGAAAACAATACATAATCTTAAATCATTTTACTTGTACGGTAAATTCATCTTGAGTTTTAGATATTTATACCAGGAAATAAGACAAAAATACCAAGAGAATAGTTTTTTTTTCTAACACAAGTTGCCAGTGCTTTTATATACATTATGTATACTTGCCTGCTGTTTCCCGCATTATTAATTTCTCATGTTGGTCAAAATATATCCCAAAACATCTTTTTCTTTTCTGTATCACAATGACATTTATACTGTAATTAGTTTGATAGGTAAACAGTAAAAGCATAAATATGAATCCTGTCTAATCTGTTGCATTCAGTGTCCCACATACAGTAATGTGTTTGAGTTTGATATGCAGAGCAGAAAAAGTTCAGCCTTCCAAATCGCAGCCATAGTTTACATCAGGAAATACTGACAGATGACCGATATTGACAACATGACTAACAGTGAGCGTTCTGATGACACCAGACAGATAACAAACACTCAAAACAGGTGAAATATATGATTTTTAATACATTTAACTTCTGAATAAACCTGGATCAGTCTATAAACAGACTTCAGCTCAACCGCACACACTTTCACTTCTACTGTTCATTTGATCTGCTGATCTGATCATCAAACCTCCACCGGCATTCATGTTTCTGATGATCAGCGGAGCTCAAACATCTGCATCAGCTTGGTTAAGGCTGATACAACACCTTGGATTAACTCGGTCGAGCTGGTTACCCATTCCAAAGCATGTCTTGGATGAACCACTTAAATCATCTTGGTTGACTCGGGAGGTAACCTGGTGTTTCTATCGGGGTTCTACAAGTGATTTTCTGATATCTGATCCACAGACACCAGTGTCCAATCAAAATCACTTAAAACACATCAAATGAAACATATACTAAATGTATATTCTGATATTAAAAAATATAATATTAAACAAAGATAAAAAGGTAGATAGTAAAAAAAAAAAAATTCTCTCAACCAACAAAACGTGGTCAGGACACTAAAGAGATCAGCATTACATTCGCTACATTAGAACTATGATCAGAGAGTCTGATCTGAGATCAGTAGAGTTTGAGCAGTGAGTCTGATCTGAGATCAGTCTGTTCTGAGATCAGAAGTGTATTCGGTACATTAGAACTGAGATCAGTGAGTCTGATCTGAGATCAGTAGATTTTGAGCAGTGAGTCTGATCTGAGATCAGTCTGTTCTGAGATCAGAAGTGTATTCGGAACATTAGAATTTAGATCAGTGAGTCTGATCTGAGCTCAGTAGATTTTGAGCAGTGAGTCTGATCTGAGATCAGAAGTGTATTCTGTACATTAGAATTGAGATCAGTGAGGCTGATCTGAGATCAGTAGAGTTTGAGCAGTGAGTCTGATTTGAGATCAGTCTGTTCTGAGATCAGAAGTGTATTCGGTACATTAGAATTGAGATCAGTGAGTCTGATCTGAGATCAGTAGATTTTGAGCAGTGAGTCTGATTTGAGATCAGTCTGTTCTGAGATCAGAAGTGTATTCGGTACATTAGAATTGAGATCAGTGAGTCTGATCTGAGATCAGTAGATTTTGAGCAGTGAGTCTGATCTGAGATCAGTCTGTTCTGAGATCAGAAGTGTATTCGGTACATTAGAATTGAGATCAGTGAGTCTGATCTGAGATCAGTAGATTTTGAGCAGTGAGTCTGATCTGAGATCAGTCTGTTCTGAGATCAGAAGTGTATTCGGAACATTAGAATTGAGATCAGTGAGTCTGATCTGAGATCAGTAGATTTTGAGCAGTGAGTCTGTTCTGAGATCAGAAGTGTATTCGGTACATTAGAATTGAGATCAGTGAGGCTGATCTGAGATCAGTAGAGTTTGAACAGTGAGTCTGATCTGAGATCAGTCTGTTCTGAGATCAGAAGTGTATTCGGTACATTAGAATTGAGATCAGTGAGGCTGATCTGAGATCAGTAGAGTTTGAGCAGTGAGTCTGATCTGAGATCAGTCTGTTCTGAGCTCAGAAGTGTATTCGATACATTAGAATTGAGATCAGTGAGTCTGATCTGAGATCAGAAGTGTATTCGGTACATTAGAATTGAGATCAGTGAGGCTGAACTGAGATCAGTAGAGTTTGAGCAGTGAGTCTGATCTGAGATCAGTCTGTTCTGAGCTCAGAAGTGTATTCGGTACATTAGAATTGAGATCAGTGAGTCTGATCTGAGATCAGTAGAGTGTGTTCGGTTCATTAGCGCTGTCGTCGGTGAGTCTGATCTGAGATCAGCGCGAGACTCTTTCAGTCTGATGCTGTAAACAAACGCGGAGGCTCCGATACTCGGACGATATTTATGAAATCTAAAGGATGGAAATAAGTCTTCCGATTTTCACACACAATTATGTTTTATTGTGTGTCTCTGCGGTGTTTGTTTACGCTAGTAAGTTTTATTTGTATTTCTCTGAGGTGTTGTAATCTCATGATCTGTGAGCGTTAGCGGAGCTGCATGCTAACCTGCTAGCTTCCAGTAACCTTATTATCTATGATTTTACATTAATAGCATATAAACTGAAACTATAAGGAACAGCTCTTGTGTTGTATTAATTTCATGTTCTGAAGCAGGTGATTTAATTAAATACAGTGTGCGAGTGTTTAATGTGTTTCTCAGGTCGGGAAATTTAGCTCGTATTGTTCTGTTAGCACATTAGCCTCCCTCTTTATTACATTATATCATATTTACTCGCGAAAACAACTTCCGATCAATTAATAACTTATATTCATAGCTTATATTTTCTTTTATTTATTTAATTATCACGTACTCTTGTTACTGTAAATGTTTAATAGTTAATTTAATCAAACCTGAATGATTAGCCATTAACAAACATAAAAGACGAACAATAAAGACTCAAATGTTAAATGTTGTATTTAAACGTTAAACTTTATGTTGTATTTGACTTAAATGTTGTATTTCTTATTTTAAGAAATGGTATAAATGCTTAAATAACATCTATTACACGCTCTCTTTTATATAGTGGCCTTTATGTTTGGATTTAAAGGGAGAAAACTAACTAAAGTACCAAAGTGTACTATAGTAATACTATGGTATTGATTGAGGAAATCATGCCTGTTTTACTATGGTAATCATTCAGTTCCATGCTATTTAAGCAGAATTAAAGCACTGCAGTGTTTTGTCTGTTATTTCTGTGTCTGTAATGCTGTTCTGTGATTCTGTATCTGGATGTATGTGGATGTCTGACTGATGTATTCCTGTGTTTCAGGTGTGTTTGGCGTGTCGGCGATAGACGTGTACACTCCAGCCGAGTTGTTTGTTGAGAACGGGACCACAGGCACTCTGTCCTGTAGTTTCAAGTCTAGAGAGGTGATCAGTAGTTTAGCGTCAGTGGTGTGGTCTTTCCTTCCAGAGGGAGAAACAGGACAGCCCACTTCAGTAAGAGTCCTTCATCTCCACTGCACTGATGTTCATGTATGATATCAGTCAGCATGTGATCATCACGTATGTTTATCCTCCGCAGTTCTTCTATTACTCCAGTGGGAAGCCATTTCAAGGTTCGCTGCCGCAGTTTAAGTCTCGTGTGGAATGGGCCGGAGACATGAACAAGAAGGACGTGTCGATCCGTGTGATCCAGATGCAGTTCAAGGACAACGGGACGTTCAGCTGCGACGTGAAGAATCCTCCAGACATCTCCGGACAGGTGTCCATCATTAAAGTCAGGGTGGTCATGAAAGGTGGGTGTCATCTGAAACATCCTGTGACTTACAGGTGCATCTCAATAAATTAGAATGTCATGGAAAAGTTCATTTATTTCAGTAATTCAACTCAAATTGTGAAACTCGTGTATTAAATAAATTCAGTGCACACAGACTGAAGTAGTTTAAGTCTTTGGTTCTTGTAATTGTGATGATTTTGGCTCACATTTAACAAAAACCCACCAATTCACTATCGCAACAAATTAGAATACTTCATAAGACCAATAAAAAAACATTTTTAGTGAATTGTTGGCCTTCTGGAAAGTATGTTCATTTACTGTATATGTACTCAATACTTGGTAGGGGGGCTCCTTTTGCTTTAATTACTGCCTCAATTCGGCGTGGCATGGAGGTGATCAGTTTGTGGCACTGCTGAGGTGGTATGGAAGCCCAGGTTTCTTTGACAGTGGCCTTCAGCTCATCTGCATTTTTTGGTCTCTTGTTTCTCATTTTCCTCTTGACAATACCCCATAGATTCACTATGGGGTTCAGGTCTGGTGAGTTTGCTGGCCAGTCAAGCACACCAACACCATGGTCATTTAACCAACTTTTGGTGCTTTTGGCAGTGTGGGCAGGTGCCAAATCCTGCTGGAAAATGAAATCAGCATCTTTAAAAAGCTGGTCAGCAAAAGGAAGCATGAAGTGCTCCAAAATTTCTTGGTAAACGGGTGCAGTGACTTTGGTTTTCAAAAAACACAATGGACCAACACCAGCAGATGACATTGCACCCCAAATCATCACAGACTGTGGAAACTTAACACTGGACTTCAAGCAACTTAGGCTATGAGCTTCTCCACCCTTCCTCCAGACTCTAGGACCTTGGTTTCCAAATGAAATACAAAACTTGCTCTCATCTGAAAAGAGGACTTTGGACCACTGGGCAACAGTCCAGTTCTTCTTCTCCTTAGCCCAGGTAAGACGCCTCTGACGTTGTCTGTGGTTCAGGAGTGGCTTAACAAGAGGAATACGACAACTGTAGCCAAATTCCTTGACACGTCTGTGTGTGGTGGCTCTTGATGCCTTGACCCCAGCCTCAGTCCATTCCTTGTGAAGTTCACCCAAATTCTTGAATCGATTTTGCTTGACAATCCTCATAAGGCTGCGGTTCTCTCGGCTGGTTGTGCATCTTTTTCTTCCACACTTTTTCCTTCCACTCAACTTTCTGTTAACATGCTTGGATACAGCACTCTGTGAACAGCCAGCTTCTTTGGCAATGAATGTTTGTGGCTTACCCTCCTAGTGAAGGGTGTCAATGATTGTCTTCTGGACAGCTGTCAGATCAGCAGTCTTTCGGTTCGGTCTTAAGTCTTAAGATGCTGGAAAACCAAAGAATATGCAGGAGTTGGAGGATTTTTCTGA
Source organism: Spinibarbus caldwelli (assembly GCA_039654775.1). Taxonomy (NCBI): domain Eukaryota; kingdom Metazoa; phylum Chordata; class Actinopteri; order Cypriniformes; family Cyprinidae; genus Spinibarbus; species Spinibarbus caldwelli. Next base: position 1,605,569 of record CM077266.1, on the reverse strand, counting down.
AGAACAGCAGGCAGTTGAACTGCTCAGGACCAACAAGGGACTCATGAACAACTATCACAAAATATAAAAAGAGTCATGGATCATCCAAGAAACGACATACAGTATTAAGATTCAAGGGTACGTAAACTTTTGAATGGGGTCATTTTTATAAATTCAGTTATTATTTTGTCTTGTAGAGTATATGTAAACATCTATTATGTGAAATAACTTATTCAGGACAGTACTAAATAAAAAATAACATGCAATTTTCATGATCCCTCTTATTTAGTTAAAATTATTAAAGGGGTCATATGATGCGATTTCAGGTTTTCCTTTCTCTTTGGAGTGTTACAAGCTGTTCGTGCATAGATAAGATCACTAAAGTTGCAAAGACTAAAGTCTCAAACCCAAACAGATATTCTTTATAAAAGTTAAGACTCGACCATGCCCCCCTAAAATGGGTCATTCAAACGCCCCCACATCTACGTCACTGTGTGGGAAGATTTGCATAACACCGCCCAAATGTATACGCAAAGAAAGAGGACGTGACTTTTATTCTCGCTGTAGAATTGTTGCTGCCACCGGCACCATGTCCTGGAGACGCTGTGTTCGTTGTGAAAGCGAAACTACTTTGTTTGGGCTTCCAAAAGAAGACACAACTAGAAATCAGTGGTTCAGTTGTATTTACAACACTGTTCCAGAACAGTTCAACCCAAATATTAGAGTATGTGCAGCACATTTTATGGAGGACTGTTTCCTGAACCTGGGAGAATAGCCTACAAAACCACCTGTGCTGTGCTTTCTATAAAGTGAGGCAATTCCAACTTTGCAAGGACAGTCTGGCGCTTCTGACTCACAGCCTGTAAGTATGTTTTCATATTTAAAGAACTCGCCACTGACTATTCAAACGCGAGTTTTGAGTAGTGCTTGTTGTTTGTCTTTTCTCCGATCACAAATGCAGACATTGTAATGTTTACGCTGCGTGATGCAACGCAATGCATAAAAAGACAGTATCATTATAACAAGTCATTATAACCAGTAATTATGTCCCCACTGGATGCAACAAATGCCTCGTTTATAATGGGTTTTATTGTTTTTGTCTCATCGCGCCGGGACACGCCATCACAATACGGTAAGGGGCGTAACATTTCCGTCACACGCTTGAGGTATTCGGCCAATCACAACGCACTGGATAGCTGGCCAATCAGAGCACACCTCGCTTCTAAGCACGATGAGTTTTGTAAAAATTGACGCGTTTCAGAAAGGTGGGGCATAGAGGAGTAACAATAATGTACAGTATGTGGAAAATGTGTTTTTTTAACCTTAAACCACATAAACACATTGCATTACACCAAATACACAAAATAATGTTCTTTTTAGCAACATCATATGACCCCTTTAATATTTTGCTCATTCTGCAAGGGGTATGTAAATTTATGTGCACAACTGTATGGTTTGTTAGAATAGGACATGAGCATGTTTCTCTGTGTTCAGAGGCTCTTCCTCAGACCAGCGCGGCGGTGATCGTGGGCGGCGTGATCGGAGCCGTGATCGGCATCATCATCATCGCTGTGGTCACGTACCTGATCATCAGACGACAGGAGCCCAGTCACGACTACGAAGGGTACGTGTCCGTATTTGATGAACCTTGTGGAGGTAGTAGGGCTGCAATTGTGGATCGATTTTGAGATCTTCCGAACGCATCACAATTTTCTCTAGAATGGATTCTGAGCTCAGATTTTAACAGCAGATGGCGCTCCACTCTAGTTTTTATCCGCACACTCAAATGCTCATGAAGAAGAGTGCTGAAGAGTGCTTGTGTGTTCGGCTGAGTCTGTAATTTCACCTCGGCTCAGACTGCTTTTATGACGCCAGATTAATGTAAACGCAGCCCACTGTCAACGCCCTTGTAATTCGCTTCAACCTTTTCTAATTTTATGAATGATTATTTTAGGTTCAAGTGTGTGTAAGGATTTGGAAACAAGCAGAGTACGGCTGTTTCTAAAGCATGAAGCGCCATCTGCTGTTCAAAACTAAGCTCAGAATCGACTCGAGAAAGAATCGCCATGCATTCGAAAAATCTCAGAATCGATGCTGAATCATTTCTTGATTCGCGATGCATTGATTTATTTTCCCAGCCCTAGTAGGTAGTGGTGGTGTGGTTTAACCGGTTAACTCTTGTGTGCATGGAGCATGATGTCTGATCTGACACTAAACCAAACTCTGTGTGTTGGTGTGAACACAGTGAACACGGATGACAACTCACTGTCTGAACTGTCTTACTGACGCACCGAGCGCAGGTGAAGGCTTATGAATCGTTTCCACTGAGCGGTACGGTTCAGTACGGTACGCAATTATTTCCATTTCCACTGTCAGAAGTTGTGAATGGTACCAAAATAGCGAACCGTACTGTACCGCTTTTTTGGTACCCTTCCGTTGGGGTACCTAGCACAGCAAAGGGTACCAACAGGGTGGAGCTAAACTCACTATAGAAGTTGATTGGTTGACTAGAATCGTCACTTTTGTGTGATACAAGGGGAGAAAGCTTCTCCTTCACTCGTTCCGCTCTGCTGTCCGTGAGTGTTGAAAAAATATAACAGTGTATTTTATAATTTAATATTTTCACACAGACAATAGCTGTTTCTCAATATGCGTTCTTGTGGACTTGTGAAACGTCATTACTCAAAAACCTGCGTAATTTTCTAAATATACTGTTATTGTGTCATGAAATGTAGTTTTAAGAGTTTTTCATGCGGGAATGTAATTGTTTAAAACTCAAATCTGCGGTTTATTCATAAAGATAGCACCTCTTTGAAAATTTGCTATGCCGATTTCAGAGCTCCATGCGATCACCGGGCGCTCAGTGCTCATGTATCCGCCTAGAACAGCCTTATGCTCAGCTAGTCCTTCCAACATTTGCTGCTGGCTCTGATGTCTCTGTAGTGATTAAACATGAGATACAATTCGTTATGGGTAGGCTATATTTAACAGGCATTCGTGCTCTCATGAATCTATTATTTGTTTCTGGTCACATCGTTTTGGCTGAGCACAAAGTTATGTTTAACTTTATATATTTATTTTGAACTTTACCGTAGCCCAGCGCTGACCTGTAGCATAGGTTTGACTGAATTGTTTGCTTTTGTCTTTATTTCCTCTTATATAAACCTCCTATACTTTGTACTTATACTTTTATAATGGCTATTATTGTTCATTAAAACTGACATTTAACAAAAAGAGGCAGAGTTGTGCTTATTGTCACGCTTTTTCGTCGATCGCTACTTTCCGGCATACACCACGCCTACCAAGTAAAGGGTACTATTGGCAGTGGAAACGCAAGCCTGATCAGGGTTACCCGTACCGAATCGTACTGTACTGAACTGTACTGTACCGTACCGCTCAGTGGAAACGAGCCATTAGTGTTGCGTTTAACCCTGAACAGATGAATCTCACAAACATCTCCGGCTCATATTTCACCACAGAACAAAGCAGAACAAAATAAATCAAGCTGATTTGAGGACCGTAAATATATTTTGGTAACACTTTACAAGAGGCTTTCATTTGTTAACATTAGTTACCTACATTAGTTAACATGAACTAACACGAAAAAATACTTCAAAGCAATTACTTGTCTTAGTTCATTTCGATGTTAATTTCAATATTTACTAATACATTATTAATAACAAAATTTATACCTGATTATTATTTTAATGTTAACATTAACAATGGACAGTTGTGTTTTAATTAAATAATGTTAACAAAGTTTAATACATACAGTAAAAATGAATTCCTCTTTAATGTTAGTTAATGCATTAACTGATGTTAACTAATGAGAGCTTATTGTAAAGTGTTATCAAGTTTTTCAGTGTGACATTATCATGAGATTCAACACTTTTTTCCTTCAACTGTTAGTACTTTAGTGTGTAAAAAACAAAATATTATTTACTTTCTAAAGTTTTTATTAGTGGTGAATTTATAATGATTTAAATAAGACAGCTTTATTATTATAATAAACAGTATTATTTTAGTATCATTGAGATACTATTATAGTTCTTATTATTTTGAATCAGTTTTTATTTGCTTTTTTCTGCTATTAGTTTTATTTTAAAGTTTTAGTAATTGTGTGTTTTCTGTTACGTTTAGTAGTTTTTTATATATCTGTATAGTTTTATTAATTTTTCAGTTTTAGTTATTTTTGTTTTAAATAAGAAACGTTGCCTTGGCATGTAGCTTAAATAAGTTTTTAAAATTTATTTTATTTCAAGTAATGAAAATGTATTTTAATGGTTTTACTTTTAGTTTTGTTTACAGTAATTCTGGTAATAATAGTCTTAAGACTCATCATTGTCATTATTAAGAATTGCGGGGTTAAGTGTGTTTTATTGACATGAAAATAATGTCACAATAGTGTAAACGTGCGTTGGTTTATTTATATCTTTAAATTTTAAGAACTGCTTAGTGTAGGAGACTGAATATATACTAAATATTTTCTAAAAAGCTTTGCAGCACTGTGCGTGTGCTGAAGTTTTGTTCAAAAAACATGTAGTGCAGTGGTTCTCAACTGGTTTGGCCATGGGACCCACATTTTCCCATGGTCATCAAGCCGCAACCCACTTTTTTATATATATATATATATATATATATATATAATTTTATTAACAAAAACAAAGCAAATTTATTTCACAAAAATTAAGACTGTTAAGAATATGACTAATACTGAATAAACAGCCCATAAGGAAAGGCAATTAAATAGCAGTCCCAAACTAGCTTTTGTTAATACATTTAAGTTGGTATGAGCCACCACAGTCATTTAATCACATACAAAATGACACAAAGTGAAAATAACATGGTATTTTTGGGTTATGGAAACAACAGTTACCGTGGTGAATATACAATACTAACATGAACTGTTAATGAAACGTGGAAACTGCTCCTGAATAGAATGAATATCATAACTTTCCTTCCCAGCTAACACACGCAGTACCAGTATGTGATTTATCGGTTCTGTACTTTTATTTCACGCGTTGCATTGTCGTTCGCGCTTGCTATTGAAGAGTGCGCGCTACGAGCATGGTATAACATCTGGCAGGACAGGATAGTTCGCTTTTCTGAGGTGAGAGACTTTTTATTTCATAAGTTACGGAAATAACGATAGAATAATGACACTGACATTAAACCTGTCAACATCTCATCTGACCGCTGATACTGAATCGGGACAGGACGTTTTTCTCAGGGACTCTTTACTTACACTTACTTAAACTGCATGTGTCAACAGCTTTCATGCACGTCTTTTAAAATAAAAGTCTCACATCAGAAAAACATTTAGAATTACGTTTTTTGTTGTTGATGTCATTTCTTTGGCCGCACACTCCGCGACCCACCAGTTGAGAAACACTGATGTAGTGCATATGGACACAAATATATGAAGCGGATCGCAGCAGTTAGGGTTCATGTAAACAGCTTTCTGAATCAGATCAGATTAAATTGATTGGGATTGACGAACAGAGCATGTAAACAAACCTGCTGTGAAACATAACAAAATATCCTTCATTTGCTGAAAGGAAAACATGATGTGGTACATATTTCTGCTGCTTTGTGTGTGAAATATGAGACGTCACATGACTGATGTGTGTCTGCAGTGTTCAGTGTGTCATTAACCCCGTCAGCTCACATCTGCCTGTGTGTGTGTGTCATCTCATCTGTCTGAGGTCCATGTGTGTTTTGATCAGAGCAGCTGGTGTTGCGGCGTTTGTATCATAATGCTTGTCATCTCTCATCTCATTTGTGTTTGCGTCCATCTCTGTGTGTGTGTGTGTGTAGCTGCACCTCGTTAGAGAGTGTGAGCTCACAGAACACTAGGGTGGGGAAGAAAGCGGAGTCTAGCAACGACAACTCGCGCTGCTCCAGCCCCTCTGCCCCCGTACAGGTACGAGCCTCCCACAGCTTGTGTGTGTGTGTGTGTGAGTGCGTGTGTGTGAGTGCGTGTGTGTGAGTGCGTGCGAGTGTGTGTGTGTGTGTGTGTGTGTGTGTGTGTGTGTGTGCGCGTTTTTGTGACAAATGAGGACATAAATTTGTATAATGACAAGGGAATGACATAGGTATTACAAGGAGAAGGTGATTTTCAGGACATTACCCCATGTCCCCACTTTTCAAAACGCTTATAAATCACACAGAATGGAGTGTATTGAAAATCTGAAATAGCACAAAGTTTCCTGTGAGGGGTAGGTTTAGGTGTAGGGTAGGTGTAGAGCAATAGCACATACAGTTTGTACAGTATAAAAACCATTACACCTATGGGATGTCCCCACTTTTCACAAAAACAAACGTATGAGTGTGTGTGTGTGAGAGAGTGTGTGTGTGTGAGTGAGTGAGTGAGAGTGAGTGTGCGTGTGAGTTTGTGTGTGTGTGTGTGTGAGAGAGTGTGTGTGTGTGAGTTGAGTGAGTGAAAGTGAGTGTGAGTGTGAGTGTGTGAGTGAGAGTGAGTGTGTGTGTGTGTGTGTGTGAGTTTGTGTGTGAGTGTGTGTTCCCCTCAGCGGTGATGCTGTGTTCACATCAGTAGTGTCTCACTCATGTCATTGTGAAGTCGTGTGACTGTCTCTGAGTGGTCAGACTGATTCTGAACTGAACAGAAAGCCGTGTCTCAGTTCAGAGGCTGAAGCGAGTGTTGTTAGCAGTGCAGTGACCAGCAGAAATGACATCTGTAAAAGTGATATTCAAGAGTCTGAAAACTAAACGGCTTCTAGCCCGTCATGAATTCAGCCTCTGATTGGAACCGCCGTGAATTTAATTTGCTATTCACTTATTCACCTGAGCATATAGCTCTACATATGCATGTTTTCCACTGAGATCCCAGATGCTGCTTTTGGTTATACAGTATGTGCTCAGTTATTAGTGTAATTAGCACTTTTACACAAAAATTAATTAGGATTCAAACACTTCAAACAGTCTTCAGAAATGCCCAACAACAGCGACACCAACTGGAAAGACTCAATAACAACAACAACTGTAAATTAAAGATCCCTCAAACATCACTGTTTTTAAGGAAGCAAAGTTACTTTATGTTAGTAGAGTGAGTGTTGTGCTTTTTTCTAGAGTTAAAATTTTGATTATTTTGAGTTGAACGTCCTCTACAGTTTTTTAATTTTAATTTAATAATTCTATAAAATAATTTAAAATGATTAGTCTTGTTGTCACTCCAGAAAGTAAGACAACCATAAATATTAGTATTGTAATTTTATAGATGTTTTATAAAATAAAATGATTTAACAATTCCATCAACAACAATATAAAATAATTAATAAATAATCATTATTGTTAAATACTATTTTTTATATTTTATAGCACATTAGTAATATATTTCCGTATTATTATCTTTTGGTTTTAAAACAAAAATAATATTTGAATGATAATAGTAATAATATTTATTGTTGTTGTAATATGGTGATTTTGAATGGGGAAGCGAACGGGTTTTTGTCTTTATCTGATATTTCTCCTGAGTGAGTTGTTGACACGCAACACATTTCCCGTGAAAGCGCTTTGTTTTCTGCTGTGTGTGTGTGTATGTGGAGCTTGGGCGATCACCATCTGCTGTGTTTGTGTAAACTGAAGCATCTGTGTGTGTTTGCGTGTTTCTCTCTCATTGTGTATGTCTCTGTTCAGGGGCCGGTGATTTACGCCCAGCTCGATCACTCCGGCAGCAAGAACTCCTTCCACAAGATGGAGCCGGTGGTGTATGCAGACATCCGCAAGAACTAGAGCGCCTTGGCACGTGACGGGTCAGACGGGTCAGATGGGTGGGTTCGTACTGGACTGGTGACGGCACGTGACCACAGACTCTTTCTTCTGTTTCTGTGTGTTTTCATGTCATTGTTAATGTGAGTTTCTAGAGTAAAATAACGCAGCTGGATCTCACGCTCCTCATGTCTCACCACTCTAACTAAATAGATTTTGCGTAGAGAAAATAGTTTTTTTTTTATAGCGTTATGATATGATCACTACAAACATCTCTTTACTGGAGTACAGTACTCTTTTACTGTATTACATTCAAAAATACTGTTTTCATTTAAATCACCATAATACCATGTTGTATGAATTCTTTGGCATTTCATAAAATATTTAGCATAAATATCATGGAAAATTAGACCATGTGTTCAATTTTTTTTTATGACATTTGTCATATTTCACCACTAAGTCAGTTTGCATAGAGAAAATGAAGCCTTTAGGATCATGAATTGAGGTTTTAGATGATTGTTTTTTAAATTATTTTCATGACAATAAGGAAACCCCAGATTCTTAGTGCTGCTGTTAAGATATTACTGTAATACATTCTTAAATCAACATAAAAATAGCATGATTCATAAATACCGTTCAAGTAAAAAAAAAAAAAAAAATTATATATATATATTTTCACGTCCATGTCAAATTTCACCACAAAAAGTCTTTCTAAAATAACATGAAGGGAAGACAATGTTTTTGTGACAATTATGATTCTCATTACTGCATTGAACTAAAATATTACTGTAAGAAAGATTTTTTTAATCAACATTTAAAAAAAAAAAAAAAATATTTAGCCGTTTAAGTAATATATTTTGAATAGTGATCATGAGAGTCTTGGGGGAAAATGTGCTTATTTTACATTTATGTAATTTTGAGTTATTTTCAAATTATTTTTATTTTTAAATGGTCAAGCTTAATTTCTTATGCATTTTCTAAATCAAAATGTGGTTTGTGTAAAAAAAATGAAGCCTGGATATTAGACTGACAATTTAGAAAACTTGATTTCATAACTGTAATAATAATAATTTTTAATCAACATAGAAATACCATTATGTATAAATACTTTCAATTTACATTATGTATTATTTTTGCATTATGAGAATTTGCATTGTGATGTTATTTTTTTACATTAGTTGTCCCAAAGAGAAGTTGAATTTTTGTATGTGAGCTCTAGCGTGTTTAGTTTGTGTGGTGAGACGTGATGCGCATGCGTTTGTGAGATCGTCTGCGCCGCTCCGGCTGCGTCTGCATGTAACTGACGTTCTAATCACAGCTGAAGATCGTAGAGCATGATGGGTAATCCTCACGCCTCCATGATCCCTTTTAAACACTAGTGATGGGAAGTTCGGATCATTTTAATGACTTGGACCTTTGAGTCTCGTTCAGCAAAATGAACGAATCTTTTTTCGAGTCATTTCGTTCATTTTAGCAAAATATAATTAAAATGTTACGTGTTACTTCCCTAACACATCTACTTACGCAAACGTTGATCACACTACAAACAATTCAAAACTACAATGCTATAAGAAACAGAAAAGTTTAATTCATTGTTTACCAGGGTCTTTAGTCTATGATTAGCTCACCTCTTATCTGACGAGTCTTCGGGTTTGAGTCGTTCATTCATCAATGCAGTCTGAGCCGGAAAGAGAATTGATTAGTTCATCTCTCGAGTCTTTCGAGTCGTTCGTTCTTTTGTCACGTGACGTGACAGCATTGGATAGAGAAATTAGTTCATTTACAACCTTCCTTACAACCGGTTGCATAGTTGTTGTTGTTATTATTATTATAATTATTATTTACTCTTACAGTTACGTGATGCGTTTCTGGTCTCAAATTGTAGCTTTTCATTTCTTACAGTTTTAAATATGTGAATTTCTGTCATCATGTTTTTTTTCCATAACACTAAATGTGGTAATAAAGAGTTGGTTATTATTATTAAGTCTCTTTCCGGCTCAGACTGCATAAGTTAAGCTTATGGAGCTATCACGTGATGAACGAACGACTCGAAAACCTGAAAACTCGAAACAGGTGAACTAATTCCAGGACCGAACCTATAGGATGTTGCACATGTGCGACTGAACGAATCACTCCCCGAGACGACTCGTTCTTCCTGAGTCACATTAAAGATTCATTCAAAATGAGCAAATCATCACTATTAAACACTCCAAAAGCTGCCAGGAGGACGGTTTGCACATCTCAGCGGTTAGACTAGTTAGCTTGTAAACAAGACAGCACTAATCCTGTTAGCATATGTGTGTAGAAATGCCCAGTCTTCAGTGTTAGTTTAGTCAACTAGACTCTACATTCCGCATTTAATGCGTCGCTGCCATTTGAGTTGAAACACTCCACTTTTATGTCTTAAGTTTTTTTTTTTTTTTTATTATTCTTATGTATATTTCATGTGTCATAACTTAAGTTTTGTTTTATTTCTGACAATTTTGAACACTATTGAGACCAAAATCATTGATGGATCATTCCTTTGCGTTTCTGATGCTGGAGTTGTTTTATTGTGTTTTTATTTGCCTAGATTATGATTATGTTTTGTACTGCACATTCCATGATGCCTATTGGTACTGGTTCGATTCTGTACTGCGGTTGCAAATCCTGCACTGTTTCTGACTGCAGCACTATCGCGTCACATGATCATGTTAACTGGAACACTGTGGATGAGAGTGCCTTCATCGACTAACGCCTGTTACAGACTTCCTGTGTTTTCATCTTGTTTCATTGGCCTTTTGTATATGAAAACAGCCGTATCTGTCTAATTTTATACATACATATATATAAATATATCAAACTGAATGAAAGCATCTGTTTCTTGTGTTTGTGTGTCTGACAGTGTAATGTATGGAAACTCACTGAAGAAAAAAAAAGGTAATTGAGACATTTTATCTTGCAATTTTGACCTTTTTCTCAGAATTCTGATATAAACTCACAATTTTGAGTTGCAAACTTTTTTTTTGCAGGGTAATATGTCAATTCAAATTTTGTTACTCAAAATTGTGAGTTTATATGAGAATTCTGAGAAAAATGTCAAAATTGGAAGAAAACAGAGATGAACTGAATACGGTGAATGAATATGCGGGAAAAAAATCAATTGCGAGGCATAAAAAAGAATCGCGAGATATAAGAAATATTAAGACGACATATAAAAAAACTTATAACTGTCAGATATAAACTTGCGATTGTGAGAAAAAAGTCAGAATTGCAAGATATAAACTCACAATTGCGAGAAAAATTTCAGAATTTTGAGATGTAAAAAGCTAGAATTGCGAGATAAACTCAGTTGTAAGGAAAAAATATAGAATTGAAAGATACAATTTTGTGATTGTGAGAAAAAAGTTAGAATTGTGAGATGTAAAAAGCTAGAATTGTGAGATATAAATTCACGATTGCGAGACAAAAGTCAGAGTAGTGAGATACAAACTCAATTGTGAGAAAAAAGTCAGAATTGTGAGATATAAACTTGTGATTGCGAGAAAAAAAGTCAGAATTGCGAGGCATAAAAAAGAAACACGAGATATAGGCCTAAGAAAAAAATTCAGAATGGTGAAATATAAAAAAAAGTCAGAATGGTGAAATATAAAAAAAACCCTTCAATTGTCAGATATAAACTCACAATTGTGAGAGTCAGAATTGCAAAATATAAAAAATGCTAAATTGCAAGATATAAACTCACAATTGCAAGAAAAAAAATCTGAATTGAGAGATATAAATGGTGATTGCAAGAAAAAAGTATTGCAAGGCATAAAAAACGTAGAATTGCGAGATACATGGTGAAATATCTAAAAAACTACAATTGTGAGATATAAACTGGCAGTTGTGAGAAAAAAAGTTAGAATTGCGAGATATATAAAAAGTTAAAATTTCGAGATATATAAACTCACAATTGAGAAAAAAGTGAAAATTGTAAGATATAAAAAGCAATAATTGCAAGATATATTCCTGCAATTGAGAAAAAGTCAATTGTGAGATAAAAAATAGAATTGTGAGAAACTTAAATTGTGAGAAAAAGTCAGAATTGCGAAATTTAAACGTACGATTGTGAGAAAAAAGAATTATGCATGTCCTGCAATTCTGATTTTATAACTCACAATTACAAGTTTATATCTTCCAATTCTGATGAAAAAAGTTAGAATTGCGAGATATAAATTCACAATTACAAAAAAGTCAGAATTACCTATTTAGAACTCACAATTGCAAGTTTATATCTTGCAATTCTAATGAAAAAAGTTGGAACTGTGAAATAAAAGTCACAATTCTCTTTCAAGTTTTTTATTCCCGTGGCAGAAACAAGATTCCATAATGGCTTACTGGGACATAATCAGCACAGTTACTCCAGACTCATTAAGGAATAAACCCTTTAGCACAATTTGTCTGAAATCATTGTAAGAATGAAAGCAGGTTTGTGTTTGTTTCCATTTTGGATGACCGTCTGCTCTTCATCTTTCCACATCAGCTGTGCTTTGCACGAAATCTCTTGATTCTTAAGAGCTTTTAAAGAAACACGAAACTCAAATATGACAAACATTTGCTCTGAATGGATGAAAGGATTTCGTGTCGGTGAAGAATGTTATCTAGAGTTCGTCTGAAGTGGACGTGATTTAATGAGACGCAAACAAACGCAAGTGAAGCTCTTCACCCACATATTACAGCTGGTGTCTTCAATGTCCTTCCTCAGAAGATCATCTGATTCATCTGTAATCTGTGCCTTTGAAACACGGCAAGGAAGTTCAGTGAAAAAATCTGAAACATCTGTTTAATGTTGACGTGATCTTTCTCTGGAAACCGTTTGTTCATGGATCTGTCTGACTGGACACAAGCTCATCATTTATAGCAGATGTATAAAATTTATTCTATGAATTCAAAGAAATATTTGTCAACTGGTTTGAGCAAAAATAGCTTGATCGTAATTTTTCAATAATTTATCAACACACCTGTTCATAGTTCTCGAGGACCAAAAAAAAAAAAACAACAACAAAAAACTAAAAAAAAATAAAATAAAATAAAAAAAAAATTTAATAAAATATTTAAATAATCTTTTGTTTTGATTTATTCTGTATATTTTTTATCTAAAATATTACTATATCATTAATTTAAAAAAACACATTCACGTGTTCAAGGTTCTCTGATCAGGTCATAAAAAAATGAAAGCTGATAAAAAAAATTAAAAAAAATAATAAAGTTAAAAAAAAACATTTTTAATTTAAATAAAGTGTTTTATTTTGATTGCTTTTATTTTTGTATTTTACAGTATTTATTTATTTATTTTTTCAGCTTTCATGAAATCACAAACCCCAGTTTGGGAAATGCTGAATTACAGGATCAAAACCCATCATTCACATACTGACAGTGTGATGATAGATTAAATATGTAGTCAACAACTAATTTTGATCAAAAGTTTGAGATTCATGGAAGGTGGTTTCAACAAAAACACTGCACATTAAGCATCTTCATTATGTCTGTCAGTCTGTGTCTCAGTTCATGCCTTTATGATGTGATAACAGTTCAACATCATTAATTTCATGCCAGCTTTGCTTTCATTTGTGCAGTATATTGCAGATATTAATCAGGTTGAGACATAAAATGCAACATAAAATGATAAAGTCTTTATTTAAATGTGTATAACATCATACATACAAAGTGGTTAAAAATGTTCACAGTCTATAATGATTCAGATTCACATTGGGATTTCCAGCAGTTCAAGTCCATAACTAGAAAATAAAGCATTGTGTAATGAATTCACAAACACAAATGAAAGGAAACACATCGCCAGACTTCAGTTAACGAGTAATAATGGGACTGTTAGTGCATTAGTGACTGCTTGGCATTTCGCAGCTTCCGCAGAAGTTCTTCCTGTTTGTCATTCGAATGGAACGAGGAACTGATTGTGTCTCATCATCTGGAAATGAAGAACTGTTTTATCTAGTTCAGCTAGAAACCTCACTTATTCACCTTAGTTTTACTGTAAGAACAGGTTTAGTTGCTTTTAACTGAATGTGCGAGGCCTCTGGTTTCATTCGTCATTTTCATTGTACAAAACAGTCATTTATGATGCTTGATGTTGCAAAGTGGAATTTATGGAAGCTTGTTTCCTTCATGGAATAAAAAAAGAAGGTAATTGCACAATATGGACTTTTCCCCTCACAATTCTGACTTTCTCTCACAATTCTGAGATTTAACTGTGAAATATAAATTCAGAATTGGGAGATAAGAAATTTAAATAACCTTTTTTTTTAATTCTGTGGCAAAAACAAAAAGGTCAGAATTGTGAGATATAAACATGGAATTACGAGATACTTTGAAGTATGAGATATAAACTCAGAATTATGAGGTATAAACTTGGTATTATGAGATATAAAAATCTGAATTATGAGAACATAAACTCGGAATTATGAGGTAAAGACTGAATTATGAGATACAAACTCAGAATTATGAGATATATACTCAGAATTATGAGATATAATCTTGAAATTTACGAGTTACAAACTCAGAATTATGAGATACAAACTTGGAATTATGAGATATAAACTCAGAATTATTATCAGATATAAAAATCAGAATTATGAGATATAAACTCAGAATTGCAAGAAAAAGGGAAAAAGTCAGAACAAAAATTTAGTACAATGTTTTAATTCTGACTTTTGAAAGTTCATGTCTCATAATTTTGAAAACAGCTTTCCATAGGTGTTTGTTATCATAATCATAAACGCACTGCTTTGTACCGAATGACTCATGAGCCTGGCAGACAGATGAAGGCGTGGGATGGTGAGTGAGTTTGGGTCAGAGCCGCTGCAGGACGGTCACACAGCCGTGATAACTGAGGCAGCGTGTCAGCGGCTTCTCCTCCGTCAGTTTACTGCTCACCGGATCCAGCGCCCAGATCTGATCCACCGCAACTGAGTGTTCATTACGCCCGCCAACCACATACACCTTCCCGTCACACGCGGTCAGTCCGGAGCCCTCCTGAAACACACACACACACACACACACACACACACACACACACACACACGGTCAGGTCAGGTCAGGTCAGGTCAGGGTGTGTGTTACTGATGGTCAGTGAACGCTGAGGCTGTGTCGCACCAGTCTGACAGGCAGCGCCGCGGCTCGGCTCCAGGAGTCTGTGAGCGGCCTATAGCAGTAGATCTGGTCCAGAAGACCTCCGGTCACGTAGATGCAGCCGTTGAGCGTCACGGCACTGATGGAGCGCTGAGAGAACGGACAGGGCGACACGTATGACCACCTGTCGCTCACTGGGTCGTAACACTGGACCTGCAACACACGTGATGAAGATCAGCACTCAATAAACCTGCGCTCTCAACAACTCGCTTCACTACTCTGTCTGCGCGGGAAAAATCTTCTGCGGGAAATCAACACAATACGTGACCCTGGACCACAAAACCAGTCATAAGGGACAATTGTTGTACAATTGATGTATGGTTTGTTAGGATAGGACAATATTTGGCCGAGATACAATTATTTGAAAATCTGGAATCTGAGGGTGCAAAAAAAATCAAAATACTGAGAAAATCGCCTTTAAAGCCTAAATTAAGTTCTTAGCAATGCATATTACTAATGAAAAATTAAGTTTTGATATATTTACGGTAGGAAATTTACAAAATATCTTCATGGAACATGATCTTTACTTAATATCCTAATGATTTTTGGCTTAAAAGAAAAATGGATAATTTTGACCCATACAATGTTGGCTATTGCTACAAATATACCTGTGCTACTTATGACTGCTTTTGTGCTCCAGGGTCACATATACTTCATATTTCAGTAGCTTAAGCAATAGATCTGTTTAGATTTAAATGGAGGGAAAAAAAATACTATTTTGAAGTATGAGATATAAATACTATTTTTTTTTAAGATAATTACTACTATTTTTTTTAAGATAATTGTTTTGAAGAGAAAAATCTTTTGAAAGGGAAAAAAGTATTTATAGAGAGAAAAAAGTTTTAGAAAAGACAAAAACGTTTTGAAGAGATAAAAGTTCTTGAAGAAAGATTTTTTTGTGGAAAAAATGGAAAGTGGAAAAGGCGCTTTTGAAGCATTAAAATGTTTTTTGAAGAGAGAAAAACTTTTTTGAAGATTTATTTATTTTATTTTTTTTGAAGAAATTTTTCTGAAGAAAAATTTTTGAAAAGAAAAAAGTTTTTACTCAAGAAAAGGTTTGAAGCATTAAAATGTTTTTGAAGAGAGAAAAAAAATATTCTAAGAGAGAGAAAAGAAGAAAAAAAGAGAGGATAAAAAATTTAGATCACATTTTCCTATTTGTAATTCAGAGAAATTTAGGAAATAATCAATAATGCAAATCCTCCCAAGAGGCACAAGTAAATTTACAATCTAAAATAAATATTGTGCTGTTTAATGGAAGATGTAGATTTTTTTATTTGTTCATTTATTTGTTGTACATTTCAATGCTTCATATTTGAACAGACGTGTTCCTCCAGAGAAGCAGAGCTCGTCTCACCCGGTCGGTGTTGGTGTGTTCGCTCACAGCTCCTCCGATCACGTAGAGTTTCCCGCAGCAGCTGCTCAGAGCAGCAGAACTGACCGGCAGCAGCAGGTCAGAAACACTCGTCCAGCTGTTCTCGTGCGGACTGTAGCACTCCACGCTGGACAGACGTTCACGGCCGTTATAACCACCGACCACGTACAGCTGCAAACACACACACAGGCCGTGTTGGGGAAAGTTACTTTTAAAAGTAATGCATTACAATATTGCGTTACTCCCTAAAAAAGTAACTAATTACGTTACTTAGTTACTTTTTATGAAAAGTAATGCTTTACTTTTGAGTTACTTTTTAAATCTGGGAAGGGCTTGCTTGTTTGTTTATAATATAAAAAAGTTCTTTTACAAATGCAAAAGCCCTTTCACAACAAAAGTGAAACGAATACGCCTCTGAAGGAAATGTAAATTCACGTCTGTACAGTAGAGGGCGCCGCTCAAACTAATCACATGAAGAATATGACGCAGGGGAAGAAAGTTTGACACTATTCAGCAATAACAAAAATCAAACACAAATGTAATTTTTGCTTAGTATGGTTAAATTGGATCATCGAACGTCAGTAGCAAAGACACTGGTTAATAAAAAGGGATTAAATACATAAGTGATATCTTATTTAACATTTAATTATTGCAGTTTGTATAATATTCTGAGTTTGCATTTGACTGTTTTTATTCATGTTGAGGAACACTGAATCTGTTTTTGAGCAGGTGAGATGAGTAAATACATGTTCATATTTAGTCTAGAACTACAGTAAGATCATGTTCACACACAACGTCTGCACTTACTCCTGATTTCTCTCAACATGGCAACACAAGAGCTGTCAGTCAATACATGAGAAACAAAGTAACTTATTTGAAAAAGTAACTCAGATATTTCCTTCTAAATTAAAAAGTAATGTGTTACATAACTAGTTACTTTAAAAAGTAATCTGATTATGTAACTTGCCTTACTTGTAATGCATTACCCCCAACACTGCACACAGGTCAGCGCACACACACACACACACTCAAACCTGTCTGACTGACCGCTCTCAGCTCAACTCACCTTCCCGCACATGGAGGTCATCTTGTGTCTCCAGCGGCCGCAGCTGAGCCCATGCACTCGCACCCACTGATTGAGCTGAGGCATGAAGCGCCACACGTCTGCGCTGTTCAGCTGCCCGCCTGCGCAGACACACACACACACACACACACACACACACACACACACACACCACAACAACAACAACAACAACAAAGCTTTCATCAGCCAAACTAGACACAGAATTCAATCAATACATTTAATACATACATTCAATATCAATACATTCACATGTTCATGGTTCTCTGATGTTGGTTAATGATTACATGACATGCAATTAAACAAATAAAATATTAAGCGCTTTATTTTGATTGCTTTGATTGATTATAAATGTTTAAAAAAATTATATATATATATATATATATATATTTATTTATTTATTAGGGATGCAACAATACAGTTAGGCCATGGTTCAATACATACCTCGGTTTTTTAACCAAGGTTTTCAGTTCAGTTCGGTTCGGTTCTGATGGGTTGGCACATCAGAGTGTTTTTTGCAATTTGCAAATTAAAATGTGATTTTTAAAACAAATTTAAAAACCACCTGTATACTGGAGAAAAACATGGATTATCTTATGGCTACTAATTTCTTTTGAGAGAAGTATTATTTTTCCTATTTTTACAACATTTTTATTGAGTGCTTTCAATCATACTGGATGCCAGAGGGTGCCCTCGCCCAGAAACTCCACATATGCATAACAGAATTAATAGAACTGATGACGCTAATATGGACAAAAGCATCCAGCTATCCTTGTGAATGAGTAGAAACATTTTGAAAGGTGAAACATGACGATAATAAACACTCGACTGCAGCAATATGTGGTTTATATATGGTGTTCTTCAAGCCATCTCGGGTATTTCCATAATAATTAAGTATATTTATAATCCATTGCTAATCGACATAGCCTTTTTACAGAACAGAATATACTCATTTGGTGATAAGAAGCCACATCAGATCACAAAAGGGAGTTATTTTAAACATTAGACTGATGTTGTGGAGTAAAAACGTTATAATGTTCTCTTTTGTTGGATAGCAGGTTTAGAAACGCTTCCTATTACAAGTCATTACAAGAGAAGATGTTTGTCGTCTGTTGCTTTTTTCAGTTGCACATTTTCTCATCTCAGCGCGTAGACTTACGGACACACAAACAGAGGCAATTCGGAGAAATAAATTCCACGGAAATGATTTAAATGCAAAACAGAAAAACCACAATTCACACACGCATATTGAACCATGGATGTCGCACCAGTAAATATCTCATAATAATACTGTTGAGACACAAACAACAAAGACTCCATTGGCTTGCTTAGTTTGGGCTTAAAAGGCACTAAATATTTAGTAATATTATTAATTTTGATAATATTGATCACTGAGAGTATCGGGTGAGAATTTGAATTTGTCTCATTTAATGAAGTTTTAATTTTGCATCATTGATTCTGTTATTTTCCTGTTTTTCACTGTGAATCTGCTTTGAAACAACCTGTTACAAATTTACAATACAGAAACTTTGTGATGAATGTTTCTAAAATCATGATCTTGTCATGATTAGAACATTACTTAATGGTTAGAAAAACATTTCTTACAACATTGTACTAAGTTTATTTTCACCCAAAATATAACGTTATTTCACTGTATATTTAAAAAATTCTAAGAACATTAAAATGTCCAATGTTCTTGCCGTGATTAGAACATTGTTTAAAGGTTACAAAAAACCTTTTTAGTATATTTATCAAGTACAAATAACATTCCAAGAATGTTGATCTCAGAAGATTTCACTCTTCATGAAAACCAACTAACTGTAAAAGTTAGATGACTATTATTTAAATACATCACTTTCAACCATTCAAACCCCCAAGTTTATACTTTGGCAGAATATTGGTGAAATGCTGTAAAATTCCCCCCAAAAAATGTTGCAGTTATGTGAATGTCATTGTAAATAAAGTGAATCGGGTGAACACTGCATTGCTAAAACGCATGTTAAACTCATCTGTTATCAGATGCATTGGTGTGTAAATAAACACAGTGCTGCTTTTCACTCATGCAGCATAAACATGCAGCACAACCACAGCCTGTGATTTGATGATCGCACCATCACAAGTTCAGCTTTATTTTCATTCATTCTGCAGCCACATTTATTTATTTTAATTTCTCATTCGATTGAATTATTAGTCTTTCATCATCTCTCAAACCCCCATATAGGAAATCCTGCATTAAACGGTCAGATTACTCACAGCGGTTTTCAGTTTCTCACATATTTACATAATAGCACTGATGATGCCAGATGAAACATTAAATATGCTGGTTGACACTCACAACTCTATTTGTACATGCCATCATTTACTCTACCTCATTTCATTCCAAGCCGAGATATTTTGAACCAAACAACACTGGACTTTCATTGCACGGACAAAAAACTCAAAATATCTTCTTTTATGTTTCACAGAAGAATGAAAGCCATAGGGGTCTGTAGGCGAGTAAACAGAATGCAAATTTCTGAACTAACAGAAGCCCATAATCGCATGAGATCATGTCACAGTGTTTGTCTGCGATCCTGATCGGATTCTCTGGAATCACGTGACAAGCGTTCCAGGCTGATGCTGGAGCTGATAGAGTAACACAGAAGTGCCACTGAAGCGTGCAGACAGATCTGCAGAAACACAGTGCTAAAGACTGAGCATTACAGTTTTTTTCAGCTGTTACACACAAAATCTTTACTTGTCACTCGGCTTCTGAAAGCTGACACTCAAACAGCAGAAGCACACACCAAATTTGCAAAACCACACACTAATTCTCAGCCTTTGACTCAGTTTTCAATTTCATAAAACACTTTTTGCAAAACACAACACACAATTCTCTATGTAACACACAAACATCTAACAGGAATTAATATTATGGCAAAGGTGTTTGCAAATGTTTGCTTTTGAGATGTGTTTGTGATATTTTGAATGCAGTTCTTCGTTTTGCAAGAGATGTGAGGCATGTTGCATTTTGTGTGTGCAATTCTTGGATTTGTGTGTAAAGTTTTGAAAAAAACAAAAACTTTTGAAAATGTGTGTGAGTAGTTGACTGTAACAAGCAGTCTGACCAACTAATCAATCTTACTTTTTGGATTCAAATTAGATCAGTCTACCTTTTTGGAAATTATGACCAGTCTTTTTGAACTTTTCAAGGCTAGTCTGATCGGTTTACACAGACGCATTAGTGTGACGGATATGAAGGGAATGAGCAGCGTTTGGGACGTTGTATACCTGATACATAAATGTCGTTTTGAAGTTCACAGGCTGCAAACTCAGATTTGGAGTAACCGGGCAGAGCGGCGGCCGAGGTCCAATCTCCTGACGACACATTCAGCTTCTCCGTGAAGGACAGTCTGGAGAAACCATTCTTATCACAGCCACCGATCACAAAGATCATCTCAGCCCAGCCGGAGCGCCTGATTACACACACACACACACACACACACACAAACACACGTCAAGTCAAGTAACCTTTATTTATATAGCGCTTTTAACAATACAGATTGTGTCAAAACACTTTACAGTATTAAATAGGAAAATAGTGTGTCAATAACATAAAATGACAAGATTAAACACTGAATTATCAGTTCAAAGCATTGCATTATTGAATTCAGTGATGTCCAGCTCAGTTCAGTTTAAATAGTATCTGTGCAATCAAGTCGAAGATATCGCTGGAAATTAAGTTAAAACACACACACACACACACACACACACACACAAACAAACAAACAAAAACACACACACAAACAAACAAAACACACACACACACACATGATCACACACACACACACACACAAAAACATGATGTTCATGATGTTCATTATTAATCAGTGATCAGCTGGTCAGCAGCAGTGCGTCTCATCTGTAGTTTATTATGGCATCTGTTTGTGGAATAACATAAAAAGTGTCGACTGCTTGTATAACACATTCATCTATACTGTTACTGCTGCTGTTTTTTTTTGTATCGTACTGTCAGTTCAGTTTTATATTGATCTCAGTGTACTCTGTGCAACATATTTTGCAGATATCCAGGTAAACAAAATAGAAACTTGATTTTTTTTTTAATTGTGAGTTAATCTTTCTAATGCATCTACCAGTCTTAATTCACCCTTACTCAAATCAAGGCCTTTAAATATCTTAAATCAGAGCAGAAAGTCTTAAATTCGTGGCATTACAGTTTTTTTTTCAACTGCTTACTCACATTTTCAAAACTTTGCCTCTTTTTTCAATACTTTAAATCCAAGAATTGCACACACAAAATGCAAAATGCCTCACATCTATAAAAATCTCAAAATATCACAAACATCTCAAAAGCAAACATTTGCAAACACTTTTGCCATAATATTAATTCCTGTTAGATGTTTGTGTGTTACATAGAGAATTGTGTGTTGTGTTTTGCAAAAAGTGTTTTATGAAATTGAAAACGGAGTCAAAGGCTGAGAATTAGTGTGTGGTTTTGCAGATTTGGTGTGTGCTTCTGCTGTTTGAGTGTCAGCTTTCAGAAACCGTGTGACAAGGAAAGATTTTGTGTGTAAGCAGTTGAAAAAAAAACTGTAAATATTGCATTAACTGTTGCATTAACTCAGTATTTGTTTCTTATTTTCCAGTACAAATATCTAAACATCCTTAAATCAAGATATATTTACTGGAGATTCAAGGTAAACATGTTAATCTAATGAAACTGAAGAAAATAAAGTGTGTTTAAAACGTGGGTCAGAAAAATAATAATTTTTCCTTTTGAATGAGGTTGATTTTCTGAGCCCATTTGCTGATATTTGTTCTTGTTTTAATCATAAATTCACTTCATTTTGACTGGCGTTTATTTTCTTTTCAAAACCGTATCATTTCTTATTTTCTAATCGCATGTGATTTTGTGTCTCCAGTAAATATATCTTGATTTAAAAATCTTTAGACATTTGCACTGGAAATCAAGACAAAAATACTGAGGAAGAACCGTTTATTGCAGCATGATCAGAAGATTTTTTTTTTTTTAAGTTATTTCCATAGAGTTTGTGAGCAGAGATATTCAAGCCTTATAAGTTTTCGTTTTGTGAAATTAATTAAAAAGTAATGGAGATCTGTAGGAAGTTGTATTTTCAAACTTTAAAGTGTTTCTTATAGAACACATTTAGATTTAAATTTTCTTGACTTGGTCTTAAAAATACATTTACCTTCATCAAACCTGCATTAAACCATGACCTAAATGCGTCAGAAAACTTATTATTGAAAAAAAATAAATAAATCTATTTGTTTACCTGAATATGTTGCAGAATATATGAAAACATGTTGCAAAACGTTGACTGAGAGGAGAAACGTATAAAAACATAAATATTAGATTAAATCAAACTCATTTCCAGTATATTCTATAATAGAATAAAAACCTTATAGATTAACTAGAAATTAAGATATACTCCAATGCCATGTTTATTCCTATTTTTCTGGCATATTATGGCATTGGCAGCCAAATCAAAGGTCATGATGATCTTTCAAAGCAAGGCACACAATGCCATAAGACGTTGATATTTGGTTAAATTTCGGTTGCGACGTCGAGTGACCAAAATTCAATATCAATTCAACATCTGATGTCAACATTAACTTGATGCACTGCAAAAAATGATTTTCTTACTTAGCATTTTTGACTTGTTTTCTAGTATAAATATCTAAACATTCTTGAATCAAGATGCGTTTACTTGACAAGTAAAATGATTTAAGATATTAAGTCTTGTTTTCTAAAAAAATTATCAAAATTTTGTTAGTTTTTGCTTAAAACAAGCAAAAATATCTGCCAATAGGTTAAGAAAAATAATCTTAATTCAAAGGCTAAACAAGATGATTTTTTTTTTTTGTTTTGCCCCATTGGCAGATATTTTTGCCACAAAACAAGACATGATATCCTAAGTCATTTTACTTGTGCAATAAATTCATCTTGATTCAAGAATTTTTAGATATTATACTAGAAAACAAGACAAAAATACTAAGAAAGTGAATAATTTTTTGTAGTGTGGTGATCGGTTCTGCACAGATTTTGCTCATTTCAAACAAACCTATTCTCAACCAAACTGCAACGTCTATCCGACGTCAATCTGACGTTATATTGACGTCCGGTGCCTGCTGGGCTGGTTGAGATGCGGGTGAGATGATGGAGACTCACCGGCGGGGTCTGGTGCGCTCCGACTGCACCTCTCGTCCAAAAGCGCGGTATATGCGTGCCTCCTGCAGCAGCGGTCGGAGCTCCACACACTCCTGCACCAGCTCATCCGCCTCCAGCGTGCCAGTGAAGAACGCCGGGTCCAGCAGAGGCAGGCGCAGCCGCTCCAGCAGCTCCCTGAGGTCCTGTTTCCTCTCGTCCGGCCGGTGACGGACCCAGCGGAGCGCGGCGGTCACCAGAACTTCCTCGGTCACCTGCAGATGCTCGCAGGCCAGCAGCTCCAGAACACGCGCTTTGGGCAGGCCGAGGAACTCATCGTGCCGCAGAACCTCCTGGAAATCCTGGTAGAGCAGCGTCTGGCACTGCTCCTGCAGCGGCTGCAGCAAGCACACTGTAAAACAGGAATCATGCACTGTAAATATGAATCATGCACTGTAAAACATGATTCACGCACTGTAAAACATGAATCAAGCACTGTAAAACATGAATCATGCACTGTAAAAATGAATTATGCACTGTAAAACATGATTCACGCACTGTAAAACATGATTCACGCACTGTAAAAATGAATCATGCACTGTAAATATGAATTATGCACTGTAAAACATGAATCAAGCACTGTAAAACATGAATCATGCACTGTAAATATGAATTATGCACTGTAAAAATGGATCATGCACTGTAAATATGAATCATGCACTGTAAAACATGAATCAAGCACTGTAAAACATGAATCATGCACTGTAAAACATGAATCAAGCACTGTAAAAATGAATCACGCACTGTAAAACATGAATCATTCACTGTAAAAAATGAATTACGCACTGTAAAAAAGAATCACGCACTGTAAAAATGAATCACGCACTGTAAAACATGAATCATTCACTGTAAAAAATGAATTACGCACTGTAAAAAAGAATCACGCACTGTAAAAATGAATTACGCACTGTAAAAATGAATCACGCACTGTAAAAATGAATTACGCACTGTAAAAATGAATCAAGCACTGAAAAACATGAATCGTGCACTGTAAAAAATGAATCATGCACTGAAAAAATGGATCATGCACTTTAAAAAAAGGACCATGCACTGTAAAAAATGGATCATGCAGTAAAACATGAATCATGCATTGTAAAAAAAAAAAAAAAAAAAAATCACGCACTGTAAAAAAAACCAAAAACAATCACGCACTGTAAAAAAAATTAATCATGCACTGTAAAAAATGAATCACAGGTCTTGTAATTTTCATTACTTTTGCATATTACTTGCGTTTCATTTTTGTCATTGCTGAATAGTGTTGAATTTCTCCTGCGTCATATTCTTCGTGAGATTTGTATGAGCTGCGCCCTCTACTGTACAGAAGTGAATTTACATTTCCTTCATCCTGAGGCATATTCATTTCACTTTTGGTGAGAAAGGGCTTTTACATTTGGGCTTGAACTATTTTATATATTATAAAAAAACAAGCAAGCCCTTCCCAGATTTAAAAAGTAACTCAAAAGTAACGTAACAAATTACTTTCCATAAAAAAGTAACTAAGTAACGTAATTAGTTACTTTTAACGCAATATTGTAATGTATTACTTTTAAAAGTGACTTTCCCTAACACTGATTGTTATCATAATTCTGTAAGTGGATAGCTCATACCATACAGGCTGGCGAAGTCCATCAGCCCCAGGCAGTTGGAGTGGCTGACACGCTCCTGCAAGAATTGCACGCAGGCTTTGGTCAGCACAGGTATGTCCAGTCGATCCGCCGCGCGGAAGATGCTCTCCACGTTCTCCTCATCCAGCTTCAGCCGTCCCTCGTACATGAAGTCCAGCAGGCTGTCCATGGCGGCGCTGGAGATGCCCTTCAGCTTGACCACAGACTGTCTGCTCTCCTGGAAGCTGCTGCTGAACATGGTGTGGAAGAAGATGCTGCTGGCGCAGAGCGTGGCGCGGTGGCATGGGAACTCGCAGCCGTCCACCTGCAGAACCACGTCTGTGAAGGTGCCGCTGCGCCGGTAAGTGTTTAACACCTGCAGGATGTGCTCAGCGTGACATGAGCCTGAGCAGAAGCTGACCTTTGACCTGCCGTCCATCAGCTCGCCATTTGTGCCAAAGCCCATTCTGGACGGATGAGTGACAACAGCGCTGCTTTACTATCACTAACTGAGATACTGTTACATTTATTAACAATATAAATCAGCTTTTATATTTTAATTTTATTTATTCATTTTTGGTGCTGTCAAACAATTAATTGCGATTAATCACATCCAAAATAAAAGTTTTTGTTTGCATAATATATGTGTGTGTTCTGTGTAATTTTATGTATATATAAATACACATGCATACAGTATATATTTTGAAAATATTTACATGTATTTACTATATTATTTATTTATTTATTAAATGTCTATATTTACATTCATATAATTTATATTATAAATAAATATATTTAATATATAAACAACATATTTTTCTGAAATATATACATGCATGTGTGTGTATTTATATATTCATAATAAATATACACTGTACATACACATATACTATGTAAACAAAAACTTTTATTTTGGATGAGATTAATCGTAATTAATCGTTTGACAGGACTATTCAGTATTAATTTCGTTTAATTAATATGAGCTCAAAAACTTCACACAGTTATTATAGTTCAAATTAAAATAAAATATTAAAATATTATTGTTACTTGAAATTGATTTTATGTTTTGGTTTTAAATTAAATTTTAAAGATTTACTAATTGTATTCTGTTTTTTTTTTTTTTTTTTCATTTTTAGTAGTTTTAGTTTTTTTTATATTTATATAGTTTTTGAATTTCTGCTAATCGAATAGCTTAATTATAATTTATAATTAAATTTTAATATTAGTTTCAATAATACATTTCAGTGTTAGTTTTAGTTATTTTACCACATCAAGTTAAACAATTAAAATTAGAAATTTTGCTTAATAATAAAATAAGTTTAGGTTGTACAAATTTGTTTCAGTTAAAGTTTATTTTATTTCAAGCAGGGTTACTGTACTTAACTAAAACTAACACCATAAAAAGCATTTTTGTTACTTTAAATAAACTTTAACTGGAATGAAACAAAATAAAATAAAATATAAAAATCTTATTTTTATTTCAGCTAATTGCCAAGGCAAATTTTTATCTAGTTTAACTTGATGTGCTAAAATAACTAAAACTAAAGCTGATATAAATTATTATTATACTTAATAATTTAATATACAGAAAGATTTTATTTTATTATATATTTTTTTACTTTTATTTTAACAAACAAAACAAAATAACACAAATTGCCCGACACACAACAAAGATACACAAACAAAAGTATACATAAAATGATAACAACAAAGCATTGTACTGCAAACAAAAACGTACAATACAGAAAGATTTAAAAGAAACAAAAACTAATAAAAATGACAGAAGCACAACAAAATGATTCAAACTCCAACTACAATTAAAATGAAAAACAAAAACATAACCAAAATAATATATAACCATAAATATATAACCAAAAATAAAACATATATAATAGAAACTCTATGATACTAAAATAGCACAGATTTCAAGTAACAAAAATGTTTTTATGGTTTTAGTTTTAGTATAATAACCATGTGAAATTGACATGCTAAGTTTTTATGAGCTCTTAATTACATAAAAATAATTTACTATTTAAAATATTGAAAGTGAAAGGCTGATTAAAAATTATAAAAATTCAATAAACACGTTCCCTTAAACATCTTCAACATTCTGTGGTCACATTATGCATCAACTATCCAAAACTGACTGCAAATTTTCACGTTTGCTGTCTTTCAACTCTATTTGCATAAATGCAATAAATTATTATAAATGCAAAACAGTCTTGAAAAGAAATGGCTAAGAATTGTTGGATAAACGCAGATATAATAGTATCAGAGCTCACCTGTGTGAAGGACGTTCTGTGAGTCTTCAGATAAGAACTGAACGCCGCGTCACCTGTCGACATTTATATCTCTGTGTGGGAGGAGCTTATGCACATAAACAAGCAGTGCTGTCACTGACTGCTGTGGAAACTCATTTCCTGTTCCCATTAAATCAACTTCCCTTCCCTGTTTGCTAGTAGTCCTTCACTGTAAACCGGTTACATACCAGCCTGCTGTGTTTAAGCATGAACTCTGGAAGCTGCTGTCAAGTTTTGAGAGTTTATTGTAGAATTAATAACACAAATGGG
The DNA here is from genome assembly GCA_039654775.1 of Spinibarbus caldwelli. Lineage (NCBI taxonomy): Eukaryota > Metazoa > Chordata > Actinopteri > Cypriniformes > Cyprinidae > Spinibarbus > Spinibarbus caldwelli. The sequence goes on along the minus strand of CM077266.1, from coordinate 1,577,839 downwards.
GAATGTTACATCTATAACTGTTATAATATTGACTTTTATAAAACAGACCAGTCTGTTTTGTAATTATAGAATTGTGATAAACGCACATTCTGTGTAACTGTTTATTTAGCATTTGGGAGTTTTTGATTTAATAATCTGATTTTTACTGCAGTGTAATTTTATATTAATATTTAAGCTAGTAGTCATTTCACATTTTGAAAATAAAATTAAAATGTCAATTTACATCAGCTTTTGTTATGAATAATTTTGCAGGCATGAAATACTAGCCCTTGAGTTTGTTCAAAGGTAAAAACAAACTGGTGTATCAGCATACAGATCATTGTGATAAAATCTTTAGTT